>ML796008.1:198518-219321 GCA_009831015.1 Picea engelmannii | reverse complement strand
GAAGATGATTTATTCATGGCATAACCATTTTCAATTGATCAATGTTGAGGGAAATGCTTGGTTGAATGAGTTTGACATGTTAAGCCCCTAGTCCTAGCCCTCATTAATTATCATTAGATGGATTATGCATAGCCAGACTTATTCTTGTAAGATGTCTTCTAACTCTTTATCTCCTATATTATACATCATGGAGATTCATTTGAATATTCATATTGAGTTGTTTATTTGAATATATCATAATAGGAGGTTATCACCTCAAAGAGAATTCTTCTTAATTCATTGTTTCACTTTATTTAAGCATGGAATTACTAGATTAGGTGTTTCATATGCTTAATTAATAGTTATTTGGTTGAAAACATGATATACATCATGGAGATTCATTTGAATACTCATCTGAGTTATTTATTTGAATATATCATAATAGGAGGTTACCACCTTGAAGATAATTATTCTTAATTCATTGTTTCACTTTATTTAGGCATGTAATTACTAGAATGTGTGTTTCTTATGCTTAATTATTAGTTATTTGGTTGAAAACATGATAAGGGTCACATGAAACCATTCTATGCCATTTGGGATTTCCATTGGATTCCTCGAGGTAATGTAATTGTAGAACAATTGTCATTCTTTTATGGCATTCTCTAATTATATTGGTATCATAAATTAATAACAAGTAATTATTTTCAAATCCCTGAGTAATTTTTTACGTGACTAGGATCACATGAATTGAAACTTAGATTGTCCATTGGATTCCTTGTGCTAGTAGTATCGACATCATCTTGTCATTATTTGACATCTATGTATATTGATAAGTTACACACATATAAGAGCTAGTGTTGGAATTTGAAACTACAAAATTTTTCTTCATATTTAATAGTCGAAATGCCCAATATTGAGCATTTTGACCATCAAATTATTAATTCATTAACATTTATAATTGATATTAATGACATTCAAATTAATGACGTAACACATAGAAATAAAAAAGATTGTGATATTTTATCATCTAATAATTTATAATATTTTATTAAATTTCTAATTAATTATCATACACACTATTATTTAAGTATTATTTCAAACTTTTCATTTAATAATATTTTCAATTAATAAATAAAACCAAAACCTATGAACTCAAAACCATCACAATGATAAACAAAACACATCATAACTCTACACTTTGTCCATTGACATGTCACATAAAAACTGTTGACATGTAACATATATAATGCTGCTTTTATATTAAAGGGTTTTGTATATGAGAGCTTGCATCTTCCGAGGTTAGTTGGTTAAGATACTAGTCTCTCATCCGAGAGACCCCGGTTCAAGTCCCGGTAACGGAATTTTATTTGATGTGATTCACCTTTGGATTTCTCAGAAAGATGAACGAAGAGAGGTGCGTCTGTTGCTGGGAAGATAAAATATCTTTTAAATAGTGGATCAACAGAGTTGAGAATCGAACCTGGCTCTATTGCTTGAAAGTTCGTGGCTCAATAAAGAGCATAGAATCGAATGCGTCTGCCGGGAGTCGAACCCGGGTCTATTGCTTGGAAGGCAATTATCCTAACCGTTGGACTACAAACGCTAAATGTGAAAATATTCTCCCATGCGTCAAACTACGTTACGGTCGCTGATATATCGGACAGAAAATGGACATGTGCAAAGACCATGTTGTTGGGGGCGCTTTGTACATATAGGTTATATAGCTTTTGTAGTTCCCATCACATCACATGTTCAAACCTCAAGGAAAAGATTGAAGGTAGGAGTCATTTGTGGAGGAATTAAATTGTCCCACAATTCAACTAATGGATAACCAATGTTAAGAAATATAGTTTGCTAATGCTTTGGCTTATGGCTTTCAGATTAGGGAGGACGCTGAAACTTATGGATTATGGTTTTTGCTTGTTGGATTATTGAAACTTATGGATTATGCCTGATGTTGTTCTGATTCTAACAAGTACGCATGGCATTGGCATGCGCAATACCTGTTGCGCTTGCTAGCTATAAGTCTTATGGGGTTCATTGAATTTTTTTAGTACGAATTATGGGCCCCCAACTTTTGATAGTATATATAAAAAACAATAAATATTTATTACAACAACATTGGGGGAAGTGAAGGCAACAATAAGACTTCAAAGTTTTTGGCCAATAAGATATCAAATAAATGAGATTTAAAATTTAAAATCAATCATTATTTTTTAAAACTTTGGATAAAAGGGTGTATATTTTAAGGTTAACCATGAATTAATAGAAAAGTCAAACCTAACTCAACACTATATACCGTGCGGCAGGTATAATAAGGCTACCTCAAATCTCATAAAGTATCTTTATGAATTGTTTTGTGGTTCCTCTTACCCTTGTTGTTTGCAAGAGGAGAGCGTCATCAATTAACTAAAATCTACATGGGTGACTAGATTAGAGTTTTTTAAAATTGATATATTCTTATGAACAAAAAATGGATGGCTAGATTAAAGTTTTAAAGGATTAATATACTTACAATGAGATTATTAGATGTAGTATAATTGATGAAACTTTACAAATTGTCAATCAATATGATAAGAAGGAAGAGCAACAATGGGCACCCTTGATTTTATCCTCTTATTACCATATAAAAATTTGAAAATTTTGAAGGCTCCCCATTTTTCATAATTACAAAGAGGTCATTGAGATGCATCCATCAACTCAATCTATCATTATTCATTTTTTTTTGTAAGCTAGCTTGTATTACCTTCTATTAGCAAAACTCATAGTACATTTGTGGGATCTTGTTGCTTGGGCCACCAACAAAAGAACCCAACCCAAGCACCAGGACCATACTAACAAAAAAGATAGACCTAGAGGGCCAACATTTGAGAATGTTTTGCAATGTAGCTCTCGAGGCTTTAAACCATAGACTGCTATAACAAGAAAATAAAACATGTGCCAAAAAAACAAGCATCTAAGCATCAAAATGGTTACTTATCCAAATGGCAACCCCAGTCCTCAAAGTGCCTTCCCTTGTGACTGTTATTGGTTGGATATAGTCATTCTGGGGCAATAATGTGATGGCAAAGCGACTCCTGATTCATGTGGCGCTCCAGGAGAGGAGTGCAGAGGTCCAACAAATGGTCAAGTTTCCTAACCATCAATTCTTGCTTGAATTTGTAATCCGCCATGTCACTTCTAATCTCAAAGATGAGCCTTATATGATCTTCAGAGAACCTGACATCAATATTCTCTCCATTCGAGTTGTGTTTCGGGAGACCAACCTTTGGCGACATAACATTTTCATCACCAGCAGTTGGAGAGGATTTATGACCAATAACCAAAGGAGGAGCCCTAGTTGCCTTAACCGTAACTTCAAAAGAGCTAGTCTTCAGGGTGATGCACACATCCTTAGTGCCAATTCTTGGAATTGATTATTCCCATTCCACTATACATCCCCAATACTCTGTCGCTTCCTTATTACCTTTCTACTCCTACGAGTCATCTTGGAGGTTTGAATGTTGGTGGTTTTCATCAACCTGGGTACCTGTAATATTGTGTGCACTCTCGTCATCACTATCCATAAGGGAAGAGTTATTGTATATGCCTCCAAATCATAGTTACCAAGTTCGAATTCAAATTCAATTCGATACGAAAAAAATTTGACTGTCTAAAATATAATACAGGAAAAATTCTGAAGTATACATCTTACAAATACTCAAATACACATTTTTTTCAAATTTTTATAAAATTTATAAAATCAAAATGGACAATCAGTTATTCAAAACTTCAAAGATCCCTCAAAATTTGTTTTTAATTCTGTTATGTACACTACAAATGGAATTATGGATCTATTGACTTTTCTTTTAAGATGTTATACATGTTAAATGAGCAACTCATTAACTTAAAATATAAAGATGTGAATAATAGAACACTACCATAATCATTATAAATAAGGAGGCTCATAAATTTGTGGACTGGTTTCTTTGAAGTAAATCCTTACGTGGGAGTTCATTCAAAGTTCGGGAGGATGGAAGCTCTTTATTTGTAGATGGGAACCAATAGATTGGGAAGCCAAAACCCTTATATGCCTCTGTTATGGTGAGCATCAAACAACTTTCAACTTTCCAATTCATTGTCCAAATTCCACAACATAACATAACCTTAATCCTGTTGTTTTTTCAATAGTCAATGTTAAGCTTGAAGATCATTCCATTTTAGCATTTAACCATAACCATAAATGTTGCACCAACCAAGATCACAAGAAGAAACACCATGCACAAGAACACAAGAAGTATCCTGGGAAACCCTTCTGAACAAGGGAAGAAAACTCGACCAAATCCTTTGCTATATTCTTCAAGAGAAAGAACTTCACCACCAAGATAAAACCTAGCACACAAGAGGGTGCTCAAATCCTAGAAGACTAGTGCCCAAGAGAGGTGCAAACTTTTCCCAAGGAGGTTTAGTTGCTGAAATTTCCAAACTCACATGAAAGATATGATTCCTCAATGGGGAATTTACCTTTACTTATACTAACCTGAGCCTGTCAACATAAATGTCTATTGGCACAACAGAGCTGACCTCACTAGCTTATAATATAATTAATATTAACCAGATTAATTTTCTTTTACATTAATTACCAGTCACATTAAGGTGGGCCCGACCTGTACCATTTACATTACAATTAGGGTTACAGGCATGCCTGAATCTTGAACAATATAGAAAGGGATCTTGTACACCCACTAGTGCTCATCCACTAGGGGCACATCCATAGGGGTGTCTATATCTCTAGCTCACTGCATTACACAAAAGAACCACTTCTTCACTAGTGCTCAACCACTAGGATTGCGTTCACCTGTGCTCGTCCACATGCACGTCCACTCAACATATCTTCTTTCCCACTACATAACACAAGAGATTCATCTGGAGTTTATTTTCAACTCTTCTGCTCATAGGAGGCTAATACATCATCTTCATTTCTATTATCATGACAATGCACCTGACACTTTGGGATTTCACACGTTCACCTTGTGCTCAGCCACATGCACGACCAATTTTGCAGATCACCTTTGTCAATGCGTTACATAGGAGAATCATCTGGAGTTCTTCTCATGTATATGTATGGAGGAGGCCATCTCTACGTTCCAGCTATGTCTCATATAGGAACCACACACCCTCTTCAGGGGCTTTCTCTCAGGTTTTTAAGCTGGAGAATATCTCTCATGGCTGCAATGATCCACATCTCACAGGTTTGTAAGCTGGAGAATGTATCACATAGCTGCAATCATCAACACTCCCTCTCATCTAGGGAGGCATTCTTCATCGTGCCAAGTCTCACACAAATGTACTTGGAATTTTGTCTTGGTTGGATTCATCAATACTCCCTCTCAACTAGGGAGGCATTCTTCACCAAGTTAGTTTGGTGAAGATGTCTACAATCTGATCATGTGCAGGAAGGTATTGCATGTGCACTATTTTCCTCTGCATCATATCTCTGATATAAGGATATTTCATCTCATCGTGTTTTGATCCATCAGAAAAACACTGGGTTCTCAAGGAGATTTATACATGACTCTTGGTTATCATCATATGATCCATCTCATGGTCAAGTAAATATGTCAGAAGATTTTGAAGCCACATTGCTTCGCACTCCCATTTCTATATACTCTGCCTCTATGGTACTCAAGGCCACATAGTTTTGTTTCCTGCTGCATCAGGAAACCATAACAAACTTCATGGTAGAACATCAACCAGATGTGCTCTTCTAGTCAACTGTACTTTCTTCTCAATCTGAATCGACATATCCTGCAAACTCAAGTTCACACTTGGAGGCATATCTCAGGCTAGATCCAACTGTGCCTTGTATGTATCTTAATACATGTTTTGTTGTTGTCTAGTGAATCTGTCTCGGTTGACTCATGAAATGACTAAGCACATCCACTGCATGGTATGCATCAAGTATGGTGTTAACCAAATACATAAGTGATCCAATCAACTATGGATTAGTCTTGTCTGAATCATCATCAATCTTCTTCTTTTAAATCCATCACGGTGGATTTTGCATTCTGTCATACTTGAACTTCTTTAATATTTTCACTGTATATTTTCCTTAACTCAGGAAAATCTCATCGACCATCTGTCATACTTCTTTTCCCAAGAAGTAGGGCATCATACTTAGATTCTTCATCTCGAATTCAGAAGTCAAGGATTACTTGTATCCAACAAAAAAACTTTTTGAATAAGTCATCAAAATCAGGCTCTCGTCATCAACACTGTAATGATATAGGTTTGGATCAACAACACTCTTGCTGAAATCCAAACTCATCAAGAATTTATCTATCTGATATAGTTTCCAACTCATGGATGGTAGTACGAATGGAAGTGTGTTGGGTTTACTGGATCGAGTGTCTCATCATAGACAACTCCCTCTGATTGTGAGAAACCTATGGTTATAGATCTCCTTTTGTATTTCTGGACACTTCCATCAGCTGTATGTTTGATCTTATAGATTCACTTGGAAGTTACCACAGACTTCCCTTATGGTCCCTGAATAATATCTTATGCATCATTCTTTAAGATATACTGGTATTCTTATGTTATGGCATCTTTCCATACTTGTTCTCTTGTTGCTTCTCTAAGGCAAGGAGGCTCATCATCAATGAGGTGGCTCATGATTGAAGGATAGCTCAAAAATCTCTTTTGCTTTCTCAAGATGTGCCTTGAGAGGCTGGTATGTTTCTCTACCTCTTGCAGAGTGAGTCTAGGTAGGTATTTTATTCCCTACCGCAATATCTCTGAACATATCAACTGGAGCAACTAGATCAACTTGAATAATGTTTGTCTCCCTCTGAGCTGCTAAACGGGGAGAAGGTATTGTCTTATTGTCAATCTCTATCTGAGGTTCTCTAGGTTTGTTGAATGGGTATCTCTTCTTTAAGGACAACGTCTCTACTTTTTCTCGCATAATAATCAATTAAATATGGTTTGGACTCCCGTACTATGGATAATGGTCCAAGTCTTTGAGGGCTCCCATACTAGGGATTTATTCAAAAATGCGATCAACTATAAAATTTGAAATCAATTGTTTTACCTGGTTTGTAGTCATGCTTTAGTTTTTAGAGGAAGTAATTCTCCTCTCTGTTCTCTTCATTATTTTGAGGTGGATCTAGATCAATGCCAGCAGTGGAAGCATATTGTATTCCCTTCTTCTTGGTTGGACAATTTCTTGCATAGTGTCCATAATTGTCACATCTGAAGCACTGAATTTCTGAAACATCTCTTCTTTGATAACCTGGATTTGATGAAGACTTTTCACCTTTAAATGTTTGCCTGCAATTTCTTTTGAATTTTCCTCCTTTCTTTGTATAAAGTGCAAGAGCATGATTTTCTTTCGAGGAATCTTCCACTCCTCTATTTCTAAGTCTAATTTCTTCTTGAGTACAATCTATCCATAGACGATCAAAGGTTGGTAGAGCCTCTCTTCCACTGATAATCTGAAGGAAAGACTCCCACGTTTTTGGAAGGTTGTTGAGAGTGGTTAAGACAAGTTCTCTATCAAACATTATTTCTCCGATGGTCTCTAGTTGTTCTTTAATATATGATAAATTCATAAAGAAGATGGCAACTATGCCACCTTTCTTCATCTTGGTACTTTGAAGTTGGCTTTTCAAGGTAAGAGCTATGAGGGTGTTGTCACTTTTGAACATTTCTTTTAAATCTTCATACATATCATAGGTTGTCTTCAGGTTAGCAATACGAGGTAAGAGATGATCTCTTACTGAGTAGATGATTAATTTTCTTGCTTTGACATCTTCTTCCTTTTTTATCTTCTTCTCTACATATGTAGCTGTTTCTGGTAGGGTTTTAGTTACCACATCCAAGAGGTCATGTTCTTCAAGGGTGACCTGAACCCTGGATTTCCAGGAGACGAAGTTGCTTGCTCCATCAAGCCTATCTTCTACTAAGGTTATATTCTTCATTTGATTGGTTTCTTCAAACTCTCGCCAACTGGATTTTGAAAACCTAATGATTAGGTTGAATTAGTAACCTTGGATTATGTTGGACTTATGATTGCCAACAATCAACTTGATAGTGTCACAAAGATGCTTGTTG
Organism: Picea engelmannii; assembly: GCA_009831015.1. Lineage (NCBI taxonomy): Eukaryota > Viridiplantae > Streptophyta > Pinopsida > Pinales > Pinaceae > Picea > Picea engelmannii. The sequence continues at coordinate 211,248 of ML796008.1, read as the reverse complement.
ATTTAAGAAAAAAAATGTTTCTTCATAAATCTAAGATTAATATTCTGCAGGAAATTTCGGCACCCTAGAAACCCTAGGGCCAAAAACTCAAAATTCTTGGAATTTGATTTTAAGAGATTTTGGAGATGCACTGGAGGAGGCCGTACTATTCTATGCTAAATATATCCCTAGCGTACAAGTATTAAGGGATAGAACACCACTGAAAGGAGGGTCGTACATAATTTTCTGGAAACCCTAGAAGGGTTGTACGGTTCTGCAAAAGGTGGGAGGAGACTTGGTGGATGCTTGTGTAACGGGTTCTTTCAAGACCTATGCTCTGATACCATGTTGGTTTTTCAATATTCAAGGTTAATATTGAAGATCATTCCATTTTATCATTTAACCATAACCATAAATGTTGCAACAACCAAGATCACAAGAAGAAGCACCATGCACAAGAACACAAGAAGTATCTTGGGAAACCCTTCTAAACAAGGGAAGAAAACCTAGCCAAATGCTTTGCTATATTCTTCAAGAGAAATAACTTCACCACCAAGATAAAACCTAGCACACAAGAGGGTGCTCAAACCATAGAAGACTAGCGCCCAAGAGAGGTGCGAACTTTTCCCAAGGAGGTGTACTTGCTGAAATTTCCAAACTCACATGAAAGATATGATTCCTCAATGGGGAATTTACGTTTACTTATACTAACCTGAACCTGTCAACATAAGTGTCTATTGGAACAACAGGGCAAACCTCACTAGCTTATAATATAATTAATATTAACCAGATTAATTTTCTTTTACATTAATTACCAGTCACATTAAGGTGGGGCCGACCTGTACCCTTTACATTACAATTAGGGTTACATGCAGGCCTGGCTCTTGAACAATATAGCAAGGGATCTTATACACCCAATAGTGCTCATCCACTAGGGGCACATCCATAGGGATTTCCATATCTTTGGCTCACTGCATTACACAGAAGAACCACTTCTTCACTAGTGCTTAGCCACTAGGATTACGTTCACATGTGCTCATCCATAGGCACGTCCACTCAACAAATCTTCTTTCCCACTGCATCACACAGGATAGTCATCTAGAGTTTCTCGTCAACTCTTCTGCTTAGAGGAGGCTAATACATCATCTTCATTTCTGTTCTCATGACGATGCACCTAACACTTTGTGATTTCACATGTTCACCTTGTGCTCAACCACATGCACATCCAACTCTGCAGATCACCTTTCTCACTGCGTTACACAAGAGAATCATCTGGAGTTCTTCTCAAGTATCTGTATGGAGGAGGTCATCTTTACGTTCCAGCTCTGTCTCATATAGGAACCACACACCCTCTTCAGGGGCTTTCTCTCAGGTTTGTAAGTTGGAGAATATCTCACATGGCTGCAATGTTCCACATCTCACAGGTTTGTAAGATGAAGAATGTATCACATAGCTGAAATCATCAACAAATCCAACACCAATACTAGTCGTTGTTTGTAGTGGACCAAAACTCTATTGCTATCATCCAAAATGCGTTTTAGGGTTTAAAAAAAAAATTACATAACTTATTTGAATTTTTTAATTTTTTAATTGTTCCATCATGGTCCCTCCTTCCATATATTCCACACCTCTCACTACTAAATAAATTATTTAAGCTTTGGGTAGAGACAAAATATAAATATTATGACTTAAGGATATACTGCAAAAGTAGGTAGGTTATGATGGGAGATCGAGTTCAAAAGTTGTTGGTTGGACACTCATCAAATTGAGTTCAAATTAGGGGACCACCTATTCATCTCCCACCTTTGAAAATTAGGGGACCACGTGAGAAATAATCATGGGTTCACCCCGCAGTTGAGGCGTCCATGTACGATGCTATCACTGTGATGAAGTAGAACACATCTCTCAGGATGGTTGTAGATTTGTTTCGTTCCTACAGGATATATATGCATCACATCATTTCTAATATGAATCCATGATCTTTCTCTGCTCCTACCCCCATAGTGATCTGCCACCATAGTGATAGTGATTTGGGAGTCCCGCGTGGAAGGGCTCTTGCTCAAAGGATCAAAGGTACAACAAAGTTCGAGGGGATTAAATTTGTTTTGCAGTCAACCCAATATTCCCTTATCGAGCTACGAATTTACGTATTAATTCGTGAATCAAACTGAATAACTAAATTTTCGAATTGGTTTTACCAATTCGAATGAATTTGGTAACTATACTCCAAATCATTGAAATACACCATTGCCTCAACGCACTATTCCTCTTTCACGTGGTATGTCAATTGGGAAGAAGAAACCAAGTACACAGAGAAGGATACACATGTATGAAATGTATAGAGGGGAGTCACATTGGAAACAAAAATAGCACCCCAACTAACTCTTTGATGAATTCCCTTCAACAACACAATGTGCTTATAGACGTTGAGGGTGCACTTGTGTTTTTCAATCATGTTAACTGCTAACACAAACGAGAAATACAAATAATTCAAGTCACCTACTCTTAGCACCTGGGTTTCTTCCTCCGTCGTACTCAACATAGATGATCTCAAGTTTTTGCATTCAATCTAATAACTAAAACAAGCTCCAACCATCATCCTCGAAAGGGGAAAAGTGAATTGGGTGTCGATGTCATTTTCCACCCGTCGTATCGTCATAATGAACATTGTAACACCCCATCCATGGAATCTATCATTATTAATTTAAAACAAAAGGGATAAAGAGTTTTTTTAAAGGAAGGATCAATTGACTTCGTCATTGGACTTTCCAAGGTAAAGTTTAGGCTTCATTCCTTTGTCTTTTTCTCCCTTTTTAATAGTGTGTATGGCTTCTTGGGAAATAATGAGGATATCCATTGTTTACCTTCCTTGGTTTTGTTTAAAAATAACTCAATTCTATAGCAATAATAATAATATATATATTTGAGAAATCTTTGGTGTCTGGGTTTTCATTCTCTAGTTTATGGTTTACTATCTAATCCACCTATATAAATTACATATATCTTCTTAACACATTTAGATTTTTAAGTTGTTATTGTGTACTCTTATCACTACTTACTATATTCTACAAACACATAGCTATGCACATATCTACATACATCCCTGGTTCACTATCTAATCCACCTATATAAGTTACATATATGTTCTTAACACATTTAGATTTTTAAGTTGTTATTGTGTACTCTTATCACTACTTACTACATTTTACAAATACATAGCTATGTACATATCTACATGCATCCCCTTTAATGTTTTCCATTTACTTCACTCATCACATATAATTATCTAAACATCTTCTACTCTACATTGAATAAATCATGTTTTCACTTTCATTGTTGAAATAGTGCTTCCTTTAATACTTTTTACATGATAATCGTCTTTCAATCATTCTCTTCCATAGTGACCTTCTTGAATCTGTTGGCTTAGTGTGACCAAGTTGTATAGTTCGAACAATTTTCTCACAAATTAAAGAATAGTGAACCACCAAGGTCCTCTTCGTAACCTTATCCTGGATTAATGGTATAAGAGCTCATATGCTCTTTCTACTTAGATTTTGAGCAATTTTTAGAGTTCAAGTTTGCATTATCTAGTTTATTATTCACCATCTAATTCTAAATTTTTTTATTGTGTATTGTTATCAATTTTAGTATATTTTGAAAAGACACTATATTTAGATATATCTACTCACACACTCTCTAGTTTATGTTGTGTAGTTTACTCCTCGCATATTATCTAAATAACTTCTTTGCTTAATTTAATAAATTACTTTTATTCTTTCATTGTCAAAACAATTTTTCCACCAATTAATTGTTGTTTATGATAATCAAATTTTAGTCATGCTCTTCTATTGACACCCTCTCGGTTTCCTTGGCTTAATGTGACCAATCCATCTAGTTTAAGCAATTTATTCAAAAATCAAAGGATATCATGAAAATGGTGTATCAAGATCCTAACATTGGCTTAGATCAATAGTATCATAACTTAGATGCTTCAATGGTATCATAGCTCAAATGTTATTTCTATCTATCGTCATTTTCCATATATAAGTACGTTTTATGTTTGACACTCATATGAAAGTTTATTTGTGCACAATTGAGTACTTGAAGCATGTGGTCGATCATGATCCTCTAGTGAATGATTTAACACACTCCATGCAATTCAAAATGGTAGAAAACAATAGTGTCAATAGTTCCTCGGGTCCTAAAGCTACAAGTCCTATTGGAACAACATGCTTTGCTAGTTCATCACGCCTTTGGATATTTTTGAGATAGTCGGTCGACATTCAACAATCGATTAAGAGATTTGATTGGGAGGTTTATTGAGTGGGTCAATTGGGAGGTTGACTAGGAGATCGAATAAGCGTTTGACTAGTTGAGAAGTTAGAACAAAACAATCGACTGGGTATATAATAAGGAATAAATTAAGGTGGTCATTATGTGTTATAACCAACCTAGATGGACCTCGACTTCCTCACTTCAAGGGAGTTGGTTACATATTTGTGCTATATAAGATATTACTACGGTTCGATCTAAGTGTGTGCAATCAATGTTATGAATCATGTGTTGTGTATGGAAATATTTTGTTTTCTTACACTTCTTTTTATGTTGAGCTATGCTCAGTCGTGCTTAAGTGTTCTAACATTGTCTTTATAAACCACCTCTATCTTGGAATACCATCTCTCTGATCTATCTAATCCTCTAACTCTCCAACATGGTATCAAATATAGTGGTTTGAGAACTAACCTATTTTCTACAAGTTTTGCGGAGATTGATGACACTCCTAACAAGTCAAATCTATCTAGTAGATTGACTCAAGGTTTTGAATTACAAATTGAATTTGGGATTAGATCAATATATCAACATTATGGTTTCCAAGCTAGAGTATGTGGTTTTGGATTACCACAATTATGGAATTTGGGCATAATATATGGAAACCTTGTTGAAGAGAAAATTAGTGTGGCAATTTACCAAGACTATGGTTCCATAGCTAAAGGATGATTAATAGAAGTTTATCATTGATGGGAAGAAGGATGATGTTATGCGAGTCATAATTATCTACATCTTTAAAGAGGTTCATTTTCATATAAGAGGGATTAATTGCTTGAATGTTATTTCGAAGAAGCTGAATATTTTGTTTGATAAAACTGACGAAAGTTAGGTCATGCAAATTGAGAAAGAGTTGATATTTCTTGATCCTCTCTCTTTTAAAATAATTGAAGGCTATCTAACCCATGTGAAGGATATTCAATTGAAATTGGATGAATGTGAAAAGGATTTTTGCAAGAAAGACAAAACTTTGACAAATAATCTTTATGAGATGCTCGATCTTTCAATTACGCACCCAACATGATGGGAACCATCTCTACTCCAAGGGAGGAGTAGTAATATCTACATTAGATAACTTTGGGGTGCACATGACCCTTTGTATTCTATAACACTCCCACCGAGCATGATAAAATATAAGCACTCATGTCAACATATCCATGTGTGACTAATACATGCCCCTCATCATTGCATGTGACCTATGTCCAATTTACATGGACCCAACTTGGAAGATAAATTTGGCCCATTTTTCCTTGTTAGTGACATGTCACATCCTAAAGGGTTAGTATGCCCATCCATATGGGTGATCAAGTTTGACCAGGATCATGTACACCCCAATAAATATAATTTTAATTCCTAAGAGGCAATATTGGGGACTACCTCTATTGATCATTTTATCCTCTTCATTTTGTATAAATCTATAAAAATGACATTTATAAAACCACTCATTCACATTCATTCAATTATGTATAATTTAGGATATTGATTAACATACCATTCAAAGCATTCTAGTACATAAATCTATGCATGTGGTGTTATAATCTCATCTTCTTCTTCTCACTCTTGTATTGTAATCTTTATAAGGTTGAACTTACAAAATCATTCCACTACATAAGTAGAGTCAAATCATTTTGATAGCGCTTTAATCCTTGATGATGTTGTAGTTTAATCATACACCAATAATATACATACATACATATTTTTTCCAAGGAAATCCTCATAGGGAAACTTGAGGGATGCTTCCTCACATTTATGGATGGTGTCTCTTTTAGGGACCTAACCCCTCACGTAGGTAGAATAATATATTCCGATGTAATAAAAGTCAATATTAATAAGGCCTATCAATAAGGAAGAATAATTCCAATGTAAGAAGACCTAATAGAAGCTTCTGTTTCCAGAAGGATTTTCCTCTAGATGGTTCTTTTGATAGACATATTTAGTATAAATAGGAGTCGAGGGTATGAGAACTTTTGTCTTGGATATTACTGTAATAGAGCTCTTCTCTGTTGGAGGTTGCCCCCTCGAAGAGGCAAGTGAACATTGCTCTCAGTAATCAAAGTGCTCTTTCTGGTGTTATTCTGGTATCATTTTGGTATTATTGTGGTGTTGTTCTGGTTATATTGTTGTCCATCTACCATTTCTAGCTATTTATTTATGTTCTGCATACTTTTTTATATCTGGAATATTACAAGTGGTATTAGAACACCTTCATCGACAAAAAATTGTGGGTTAATGTTTTTCAGGGTAGAGACATATTCCTGCGTATTTAAGCTACAGAGATATGTCGTTATGTGCATAAACCTGCGGTCGGGGATTCATACTCGCAGGAAATATAATTGGTACTTAAGTGCACATCTGTTGGCCACCCTTGTAACCCTTGTTGGTACCCCTTCGAATGGTAGCGCATCAGACAACACCTGTATACAGATCGACCTAGATTTCCTGAATCCCTCCATAAATAAACTGATCAACCACCTGACTGTTATAGTTCCACCGAGAAAAGCACTCGAGAAGATACTCTCTAGTACCTGGGTAGTACGACTAAGGGCACGATCTAGCCTCCTTAGTTGGTGCCATGAGATATTGGGCTGAGTACTAATGTTGGACCCCACACGTATAACAGAGAGCTATAGCACAGGGCAAACCCTTGTCTGTAGAACCCTTGAATACCTAACCTTTGGGGACAGAAACAAAAAACAAAACAAACAAGATCTATTTCCGCACAACTGTGTCTTTTTCATTCGAGTTGCCAAATTACTACACATTTATTCCTGATTAATAATTTGGGCATTTAATCACTGCAATATTCTTCAGNAAAAAAAAAAAAAAAAAAAAATTCGGATCCTGTTGGCACCATTATTTGAGACCTATTCCATTGGATTTATCTCTTCTCCCTTATCACCTTCATACCTATCATTTTTCAGCAATTTTTTTGACCCCACCTGCTCCTTTTCAATTCCCTCGTCATCATGGCCCATAACCGTAGCCAAGACTTGGAAGCTTGCTTCAATACCTTGCATTCTAATTTCACAGAGACCCAACAAGAAGTGAGGAAACTCAGTGCCAATATTTCCACCATCAATAAAAAAATGCATTCCTCCATCGCCACCTCAATCAAGGAACTCAATCAAGACCTCAAACAAGACATTACTAACCAGCTTGAATTAGTCCCTATGATGATCTACACCAAGCTGCATATCCTTGTAGATCCTCCCTTATCTGGCCCACCTTTGCATACCGAAGATAAAACTTCCTCTCATTCCCATAATTTTTAGCCCCATCACTTTCAGGGTGACCTATGCCTTCCGCATGTGGATGTGACCAAATTTGATGGCTCAGATCCCACTGGATGGGTAACTCAAATTGAACATTATTTCTCTTTGTATGTCATTATACATGAGTTTGCTAAACTTTGGTATGGTGTTCTCCATCTAGATCAAGAATGTTGGAAATGGTGGAAATGGAGAAAAAATACCTGCCAAGGTTATGTTGCTTGGACACACTTTGTGGTAGAGCTTTATGAATGCTTTGACACTAACACCAACCATTTAGGCCGTTTGAAAAATTTGAAACAATCTAGCACAATGGAATACTTTATAGCTTCTTTTGAGCGACTGGATTTTCGTACAGAGGGCATGCTTGATGCTTTTTTTCGAGAATGTTTTATCGATGGCCTCAAGCATGAGATTTGTGCCCATGTACTCATGGCTTGGACTTAGAGTTGGGTGGAGGCTACTAAAATAGATAAGGAAGAACAACATGTTGTCTCTTCTCAAAACTGAAAACCCTCCTTTATTGCTCGCACTAACCCAGTAAATCCCACTCCTCCTTCTACTCCACTAAAGATCCAAAAATTGACCAGGGCTGAAATGGATGAACGCCAACTCAAAGGACTTTGTTATAATTGTGATGACAAATATTTTTCGGGACACAAGTGTGAGGAACACAATATTTTTATGGCCATTTCGGAGGATGTTTCAAAAGAGGATGTTGAAGCTCCCCTTGTGTCTGTGTCACCTGAACCCACTGACACAACCCCTCCCTCAAACCCTCTCGAAATAGAACCGATCATTTCCTTAAATGCTCTCACTGGATTCTCTGCTCCCCAAACCCTCAAGCTAATTGGTTACATCAAGCATAGGAAGGTCATCATTCTTGTTGATAGTGGAAGCACCCATAATTTTATTCGTCGCCGCATTGCCCAAGAAACTAATTTCTATATCCTTGCAATCAATAATTTCCAAATCATGATTTTCAATGGCGGGTCCATGAAATGTGGAGGGCATTGTGAAAATGTGCGTCTCCAAATTGGTGACTACCACTTGAAATCTCATATGTTTTCTATCGACATGGGAGGTTGTGACATTATGTTGGGTGCATAATGGATAAGGACTTTGGGTCCCATTCTCATGGATTTTAAGGAATTAACCATGCAATTAGACCGGGAGGGCCAACAATATAAGTTCCAAGGCATCACAATCGGTTCCCCTAAGATCATTAGTTCCCATCGCATGAAAAAGCTGATAAAAAAAGGTCATTCTGGCGTTATTTCCTAACTCCATGCCATACAAGAAACTGAGACACCCTCTGTGTCGAAGGACCTCCAATACATCCTCTGTAAACATCAAGTTGTTTTTTCCACTCCCTAGGGACTCCCTCCTTCCCATTTGTTTCATGATCATTCCATTCCCCTTGTCCCAAGAAGCCTTCCTCCCAATATCCGTCCCTATCGTCACCCCTTTTCCCAAAAAAATGAAATTGAGAAAATGGTTCAAGAACTGCTCAATGCAGGTGTTATCCTCCCTAGTACGAGCCCCTACTCTTCTCCTGTGGTCATGGTCCTTAATAAAGAAGTTTATTGGCTCATGTGTCCTGACTTGTGCACCCTCAACAAACGCACCATTAAAGAAAAAATTATCATTCCTGTCATTGATGACTTCTTGGATGAATTGAGTGGCGCCTAGTTCTTTACTAAACTTGATCTTTGTTCAGGCTACCACCATATCCATATGAAAGAGACATACATCCCTAAGACTGTCTTTAGAACTCATGATGACCACTATGATTTTTTGGTCATGTCCTTTGGCTTGTGTAATTCTCCCTCCACTTTCCAAAGCCTCATGAATCATGTCTTCTGTCCTTTTCTCCATCATTTTGTCTTAGTTTTCTTTGATGATATCCTCATCTATAGAAAAACCTGGAAAAACCATATTGCTCATGTGGATCGAGTTCTCCATCTATTCTCTCAACGCCAACTTTTCTTGAAACAATCTAAATGTTCTTTTGGTGCCTCAGAAGTCGAGTACTCGGGTCATCTTATTGGCAAGGCTAACGTCAGGGTGGATCCTAAAAAGATTGAAGATATGCAAGAATGGCCTCACCCAAAGACTCTCAAAATCTTGCGTGGATTTCTAGGCTTAACAGGTTATTATCAAAATTTTGTTAAGAATTATGGAAAGATTGCGGCACCTCTCACTGCACTCCTTAAAAAGAATTCTTTCACTTGGACTCCAACAGCTGCTCAGGATTTTCAAACCTTGAATATGGCCATGTGCACCACTCAAGTCTTGGCCCTTCTAGATTTCACAAAGACCTTTGTCCTAGAATTTGATGCTTCAAGGAAAGGAATTGGCGCTATCCTTATGCAAGAGGGTTGGCCTTTGGCCTTTATCAACAAACAACTGTCTGAGCGAAATTTGGGCAAATCAATCTATGAAAAGGAAATGTTGGCTATTTTTCATGTCATTGATCTTTGGCACCCTTATCTATTGGGGCAATGCTTCCAAATTAAGACACATCATCAAAGCCTCAAGTATTTTCTGGAACAATGCATTTCCTCCCCAGAGCAACAAAAATGGGTGACTAAGCTCTTTGGATATGATTATGAGATCATTTAAAAGAAAGGAAAAGACAATGTGGTTGCGGATGTACTTTCCCAAAAATATGAAGATGAAGGGTCCCTTTTTTCTCTCTCCTTCATTGTACCAGATTGGCTCCAAGTTGTTTTCCAGGAATGGCTACACGATCCCAAAAGTTTGCATCTGATACAACAATTGCAGTCCAATTCTCCAGTTTCCCCAGGGTACTCTTGGCTCCATAATGAGTTTCGATACAAAGGGCGTTTGTATTTAAGTAAAAAATCAAAACTTAAATCCACGGTACTTTCTGAACTTCATGCTACACCCACAATTGGGCACTCCAGGTTTACCAAAACCTATGACAGGTTCACACGTTCTTTTTTCTGGGATGGTATGAAACATGACGTTCATCATTTTGTGGCTGACTGTGATGTGTGTCAACGCAACAAGGGAGAAACAATCAAATCTCATGGCACACTACAACTGCTTCTGATTCCACCTGCTATTTGGTGAGATATCTCTATGGATTTTATTGTAGGCTTACCTAAATCAGGCAATAAATCGCTCATCATGGTGGTAGTTGATCATCTTTCCAAGTATTCTCATTTCTATGCTCTTCAACACCCATTTACAACATCCACTGTGGCTCAAATTTTCATGAATCAGGTCTTCAAGCTTCATGGCATGCCGCATTCTATTATTTCTGATCGCGACCCAACTTTCACTAGCAATTTTTGGCAAGAACTATTCAAGCTACAAGGCACCCAATTTCATCTCAGCACAACTTATCATCCCCAGACTGATGGTCAAAATGAAGTTGTCAACAAGTGTTTGGAAACATATTTGAGGTGTTTTGTCTTGGAAAAGAAAAATCAGTGGGCTCAATGGTTACCACTTGTTGAATGGTGGTACAACACTTCAAACCATACAACTACTTGCATGACTCCTTTTGAAGCAGTATATGGAAAAAATCCACCTTCAGTTCTCTCATGTTTTCCAAGTGTCTCGAAGGTCCAGGCAGTTGACCAAACACTTATAGTTCGAGAGGCTATTCTTCGTACCCTCAAAGAGAATTTGGTCATGGACCAGTATCACATGAAACAACAAGAAGATCAAGGTCTCTCTGAATGTCAATTTACCCGCTGCCAGCAGACCTGTTCAGTATCCTGGTGGGTTTACAAGCACTTCCCACAGCTCTTATTCATAATTTATTTTGTTTTGTCTTTTCATAGATGTATATTTGAGCGGGGTGATGCTGAAAATCATGATATTTTAACATATTTTTTAGACCTCATCATAATTTTTTTAGGACTGTCCTCTATTTAGATCCAGAGATGTTTTATTGACAAAAACAACTTTCTAAGACAGGGAGACATCTTCTGAGTTATTCCTTTATGGAAAAGGGATAGCACAAAAAGATAATAGATGATCATGACAAACTTTGTTCAGAGATTGAAATCAGTAAACTCCTTTCAAACAACATAATTTTCCAACATAGATATCAGTTTCAACAATCTATCATTGATGTTTGTACAAATTTTCAGAAGTTATTTAAGTGAAGAAAATCTCTTATCATCTTTGTCTGAATAGCTCAGTGATGCAGGTAGGTGTATTTCCAAAAGAAAAAACTGGTAAGCATAAGGGAGAAATCCAAATGCACCAGCGAAGAAAAAATTGGAAAACAAAGAAATCCAAACAACAAAAACAAAAAACAATCTACACAGAAGGTGCATCTGAAAACCTCATGCGACAATCCCCTGGGAAACTGAAAGAAAGTAGGAAAATCCTGGATGATGGGAAAGCAATCCTACTCATGGTATCTTGGGTCAAGGTTGATTCAGATTCATTTACCTCTTTACTTTCCATTTAAGATTTTGATGACGATAGTGCGTTTTTGAAAATACACATTCAACTAAGAGTAAAGAGAAAAGGATCAAGGAGACTTCCCTGACAACAGCCGTATTATGGTTCTCGTGGTGCACCCACTTGCGTGCATGACTGCATTATTACAAAGAGAAATAGTGAGAAATAAAACTGAAAGAAAATCTATTCCTAAACCTACCCTAACTATTAAACAAATCAGGATACTACATGAAGTCATGCTTCCAATGTAGCCATCGTAGTAACTCTAATCCTACAATGGAAACAAGATCAAGTATTACTAATAAGAATGGTAATATATCAACAGATGATAGAAACATATCACACTTACCTTCATAATAATCATCTAAAAACAAAGTAATCATGATCTTACCATTTACTTGGATATTCTTGTTGTATGAATCCTCCAGCCATTGCGCAATCTTGTCGTGATAAGGGTCATAATGGCATAGGCGAATGTAAGTAGTTTTGAAAAATTTGTCAGGATCACGAAGAAATGGAATAACCATCAACCAAGGATGAAATGCCCCATCCTCCTTACAATTTTCTAAGTGTCCATTAATTTCTTCACATGGAGGATCTAAAAGAAATATGTCACGCCTACTTCCAAGATACTTGGGTAAAAAGAAAGCAAGCTCAACTTTGTCTTTATTATGAAATTTTTTCATATATGAATATTCAAGCCACTC
>ML796008.1:103013-119441 GCA_009831015.1 Picea engelmannii | reverse complement strand
AGGATATTTATTTGAATGTATCCCAAATTTGGGGAGTAGCATCCATGAGGAGAATGTTGCCAAACCAACTCATCCTCTCTGTCAAAAATCCTTATATGGGTTTCTTTTAGAGCTGTGACATAAGTATTCAATGAATTTCCATAACATCATTCAACCCTAAATGTATATGGTTCTTCCAGGCTTGGGACCATAAAGAGGTGCACAGTGAGTCTGCGATTTGGACTAAGAAATGAAATCCATTTTCCTGAAGCTCGACTTTTACAACATCTGGAAAAATATGAGAGTGGTCTTTGCATGGCCAAGGATAGGAGCCCAACCTTACTTTGTTTCCTTTTCCAAATATCCATGCCAGTCAATTCCCAATTACCGAGAATTATTTTAACAGGGCCTTACAAATGATAGAAAAATTGTGGCATTCCTTGTCTGGTTGTCTGATCCAGTCATCCAAAGAATTTGGATGAATGTATTTCTGAGTTACTACCTCAGTCCAGAGATTCACAGAGGAGATAATCTTCCAACATGATTTAGCTGCAAGGGATTTTGAGAAATGAAAAACATTCTTCAGGCCCCATCCCCCCAAGGCTTTTGAGATTGCTATTGTTTCCTATTTGACCCATGGAATCACAAAATTTTGTTTTGATCCAGCCCATAGGAATTTGAAACATAACTTCCTGATTTTTTCCACAACTCCTTTTGGAATCTAGGTTAAAGACATCTAGTAAACTAGGATTTGTTCTAGGACTGATTTTACCAACACCAGGTGACCTACTCTAGATAGCCACCTGAAACTCCATACCTTCAATCTTTTTTCCAACTTTGATAAGATCCAAGACCAATCCTCTTTTGTGTAGTTTTTTGGCTTTAGCTGGAAACATAGGTATTTTAGGTCTATGTCTAGTTCTTGTTGTGCATAGGGGAAGGCCACCTTGTAAAAGTCAGTTTTGATTAAATTAATATTATGCACATAAAGAGTGGATTTCCTTTCATTTATGATCATCCCACTCACTTTTCAAAAAATATACAGGAGTGATTGGAGGGAGGTTTCATCACCCCTACTACCATTGCAAAATATAAGAACATCATCCACAAAAAGTAGGTGTGTAATTTAGAGTGTTGGAGAGATTGAAATTCTTTGAAAATCCCCTCGTATTTTGGCATCAACTAAATCCATGTTCATGCCTTCAACTAACAACAAAAATAATAGAGGGGAGAGGGTAAATCCTTGCCTTAATCCTATTTCATATGGAAATAAGGGAGATGGCTCTCCATTAATTAGAACTACACGGGAGACAGTTGTAATACAACTCATAACCCATTTTATAAAGGGTACTTCAAAACCAAGGTGAGTAAGAATAAGAATGATATACAACCATCTGACTCTATCATAGGCCATAGATAAATCAATATTGAATATTGACCCTTTGAACTTTTTTATTTTAATGGAATGCATAACCTCTTGCACCACCCCTATGGCTTCATGAATTTTCCCTCCTTCCCAAAAACCAAATTGTTCACAAGAGATGTTTTTTGAAAGAAAATATTTAATTCTATGGGAGATTATTTTGGAGATAATCTTGTATATGCAGTTGCATAGTGAAATAGGCCTAAAATCCTCAAGGGAGTGAGGGTCATCTTTCTTTGGGATGAGGGAAATGAAGGTAACATTAAAGGGAGGATGTATATGACCATGGGCTCGGAATTGCTCAACCACCTAAAGAATGTATTGACCAACAAGGTCGAAGAAGTATTGAAATAATTTTATCATCCATTCATATGACCCTAGGCTCTTCTCCTTTTGGAAGATGAAAATTATCTCCTTTAGTTCTTCTTCTGTTACGTCTGCCATGAGATCTCGATTTGAATCCTCATCCACAAAAAATTGAAAGAACATAACCAATCTCACTACTTCTGCTATAGAAACTTGGGGGTCACTTCTGAAGAGATTTTGGAAATGAGATTTACCAAGGAGAGCAAGCCATTAAAATGAGGTAATCTCACTTTGAGACTAGTCTTGAAGACTCCAAATGGTATTTGAAGTTTTTCTCCCTTTTGCACATGATTGAAAAAACTTTGTATTTTTATCCCCGCTTTCCAACCATAGTGCCCTACTGTTTAGTCTCCAAGTAGCTTCCCTATCTTCCATAATCCTTATTTTTTGTTTCTTCAGAGTAAGGAATTCCTCTTTTGTGGATTCTGAGGGAAAACCCTCAAGGTTTGAAGAAATTCCTCCTGAATTTTTGCTTCAATGTCTTTAATTCAAGTTCCTCTTTTTCTTTCTTTCCTTTGGTCCAATCCTTTGTTTCCTTCTTTACCCTTTTTAAGTTTTCCACCAATTGAATAGCCGCAGGGATCAATGATTGATTATTGTAGGGGACCTAGTGATATTTAACAAGAGCATGGAATTCCTCATCTTTCACCCAAGTTGAATTGAATTTAAAAGGGATTACTGGTTTCCTGAAATCTCCTCCAATTTCCAAGAGGATTGGCACATGATCGGACTCCCCTCCACAACCTACCCATTTTTTGATCCGGAGCTAGAAAGAAGCCAACTGATTGGTGATTAGAAATTTGTCCAATATTTTAACTATTTTGTCCTCGCCAACAATTTTGTTGCTCCATGTAGACATGGGTTTTAAGGGTTCTACATCAATAAGGCTTTTTTATTCCAACCAATGTAAGAAAAAATCGGATAGGGGGCCTGGCCTCGCCTTAGGGCCCCAAGAATATGATGCCCCCAAGGAGAAATTAAGGTCTCCACCAATGATTAAAACATTATTTTCAAGAAAATATTTACTTGACAAAGATTCCCAGAAAAGAACTTGATCCACATCAAGGATGATTTTAAGGATGGATTTTTTTTTTTAAATGTAGAAACCTTGGTGAATCTTACTAATCCTTCATATGCCAACTATAAATGTTTGGCGATATTTTTGTAAAAATATTCAAATTTATAAGGATTGTATATAGTTTTTATAAAATTTTGGCTATTTTTAAGGTAAAATAATTTTATCCTATAGAATTTGGGCGAATCATTTTTAAAATAACGAATCTCATTTTTTGAACACTTTTGGCTAAGCATCAATACCCTCCACTCCACCAGACCTTCCTTCCTCGGATGATCTCCCATCGAGAGACTTAATCATCAACCACTTTTTGGTTGTGGATATTGTGGCCCACTTTTTTGGCCATGAAAGGGAAGGTTTCATTGGTTTACAATGTGTTCATGTTTATGGCAGCGCCTACACCAAAAAGGTATTCCTTCATAGTCCATCTTTTGTATAACAGTCTTTTCCCCTATCTTCATCATCATTTATTCTACTAATCTACCTTGCATATCCACCATTACCAACATTCTGGCCATTGTCATCTCATCCACTGAAATAAAACTCATATCGGCTTCCAGAAGGACCCAATATAATTTCCAATAATGAAAAACCCCTCATGGATCCAGAGCTCAAGCGGAAAAACAAGCAGTCTTACCCATAATGGAGCCACTTCCATTTTGTTTGAGCTAGGTTCGAAAAGAGGGTTCCACCCTTTTAGAAACAACGATGAGGAATCTAATGACCATGATGAATTCAAGACCCACTCCACATTCGTTCCTGATGAAAATTTGAATAATATCCATCCTTTCTCCAAAAATTTTATAGTTGGGGGATTGCTGAGAGATTTTGACCAGTATTTTGCAACCCATTCCTTGATAGTTTTTTCCCCAAAACACTACCCACGAGCCTTTCCAACAACCGTTTTTTCTGACATTTCAACAACCTATAACATTCTGATGTATCTGCCTACTTCAAGAAGAAGATATCTTCCTGAGGGTTTCATGCATTTGGTTTTATTTTTCTTTAAGGAAGAGGGTTTGGGCTCCTCTACAATTCTAGTTGACCGCAAAGGAGGAGAAGGGAGTATCCCTTCCTGTGGTGCATCAGCCTATGTGGGAGTATTATTTGGAACTGAAGCTACATAGGAAATGTGTTCTAGGTTAGAGACGCTTGTGCATGGAGGAAGAACAATTCCCTATGTAGGAAGAGAGACTGTTGGGGTTCCACCCACCCTCGATGAAACTTTTGTTGTGTCAAGGTCATGAAGGAAGCTTTCGAATAGATTTGAATCCATCAATAAATTAGGATGTTGGGACAAAAAGTCAACAAACTCCAAAGGGAAAGGGATCACAGACAAACCCTTAAGAGAATCAATATCGAAATGTGCTTTACCATTGGGGTTCCATAAATAGTCCAACGGTTCAAGGTCCAGAGATCCAATCCCCCTTTCCAACCCTAACTCCATACCCAAAATCATCATTGGGGAAGATGACATTAGAGGAGGGGAGGTTGGTTTGGGAACCTCCAATGGCTTGACAACCAAATGATTTAGTAGGATATCCTCCATATCGATCGAACCTGAAAGAAAAATTGAAGGAGAAAAATCGCCCCCGCCACCTAGCACTGTCCAAATCACCTACAAATTAGAGGGGTCTGAAGAGTAGTCTACCTCCTCCTCATACACCACCATATGTAGACTAAAGACCCCACATAACGGACCCTCCAAAAATTACATCCCGCGACTGACGCATAAACCAACATAGGACATAAGAGATTAATTGAAGTCCCTGACACAGTTTCCCCGCGACAGAGAAACCTCAGAAACCCTTCATATGTTTCTCATCTTCCATGTACACCACTTCAATTCAAAACCCAATAACAACCTACATAGATGCACATAAAATTTTCAATCAAAGAGAAGCTATCTATTTTAAATTTGATATAATTTTAAAGAAAGGTTAATTATTATTAAAGAAATATAAATTTTTAATATTCATCTATAAATAATTACATAAAAAAAATTAATATTTTAATTTAATAATGTACAAATAGTTTAATAACAATGATGATAATAAAGAAGGTCTAATAAATTTATGATTTTTGAAAACTAATTACACCAAATATTAGAAAATAATTATCATATTGTGGCCCTACAAAAGTTACCATCATAATCATATAGTTTTTCAAACACAGGAAATATGATGCCTCCTCAAAATCCCTTATCAAAACTTCTCATTGAATTGATAAACCCTAAGTCATGTTCACCAAATCAGTTTTGTGATTTCTTAGATTTCAAAGAGAGCTCAAAGGAGAACGATCCATCTAATGTATGAAGAATATATGATTTCTTAGATTTCAGAGAGAGCTCAAATGTAACACACCTGACCCCTAAATGTTCTTTTAAGGGGTGGGGCATCATAATTTCATTTTTTTCTTAACCAACTCATCTCGAATCATCTCTCCGATATGATTCATTCTCTTATACTTACCCACAACTTTCTAACGACTGCTACCAAGCTCTAAACCGACCCTTGGTTTATATCTTACGTCTTCCCGAAGTTCTTCGGGCATTATTAGTTGAGGGACACGTGACGCCCACGTGGATTCATCCCATTCATACCATCTCCAAGTTCCTACCTCATGTAGGGAAGGTCCATCCATAACCCAATCCAACGACTGGCTTAACCCTTGTCTAACACTCAGGCTAGCAGGAAATCGACGTTCAATGCTTAGGAACTTTGGCATTGAACGTCTCTTTAATGTCTATGCACAAGACCTCCCAGAATATTGAACTCCTGAAGGAACCCAGAATCCCTCCACATGGCTTCGACCTTCGAGCCTTTCAATTTGTCCTCGACCCTATGCTCCAAACCTCCGTTGTCCCCAAGTCCCAGACTCAAGATTTTACATATACAAACCATATAGTTCCTTACTTGCTCAAATACAAAATCAAGCAAAGATAAAGGGATACAGTCTAATCATCAAGAAACATACACATCCCTGCAACATTCATAGGATATTCAAATTTAATCTATAGTTATAGTTTAATTACACAGGATATGAGAATACTTATCTATTACAGGTTGTTGCCAACTAACTGACTGTGGGTGTTCGCCTTTTTCACCCAACCATAGGCTCACAGGATTTCATTCTTAGCGCTCTGGCTACCCCCATGCCAAGCCATGATATCACCAGGGAATTTATGCCAATTCTCAACGATCCTCTCTCTTTCACATCTTCTGGGAGGTTTATCAAATGCTTCATCAACATCAAGATCGCGACCCTCTACTCAGGTCTCGTTCTTTGCATACTCTCAGAGATTTCTCCCTCTGTGATGGAATCGACGAGGTTTATCAGATGCTTCCTCAACATCAACATCACGACCTTTTGTTCATTCTCAACTGTAGAGCTTCTCTCCTTCTCCACTATTCTCTTTATTCTTTTACATGCCTTGCACGCACATCCCTCTCATTCTGTTCCTTCTGTCAGAAGGAAAACTCGGGTCAATATGGGTTTGCAGGACCCTGTGGTACTTTGGTTTGACCTTCTGCAGCTAGACCATGCTTCCATTCATGGAGGTGGTTGATGGTACAACCACTGGTCCTTTCTTCATTAATTGATTTCTCTCCTTGGGATTTGGAGGAGGTTTATTATCCTCATCAAATGGAAATTTGGGTTCATTCGACATAATGAACCCTCTCTTATAGTTTTCACATTCTTTCCTCTAGTGATATCATGGCCAGTTCTTTCAAGTCTTCACCCCCACAGTTAGTTATTGGCAATTCAAACAATAACACATTTACATAGTTCCCATGCCACAACATGGTAATCCTAATTAATGATTAATTACAAGTTGGGGGAAACATGGGTGTTACAATCCCCTCCCCCTTAAAAAGGAACACCGTCCTCGATGTTATTTCTTAGTAACACCTGTCATGCCTTTCTCATTCAGCCTCTTTAGGAGTTTTGACCTTATTTCTTGGTCGGGTCCTTTTTCAGACTCTTAAACTTCATCACATGCCTTCAATATTTCTTGGACAATAAGCACATTAATCATAGTCTCATGAAAAAACATTTTATTGTTGTATAAAATTATAGGAAAATTTTACAATTTAGCACAATACTCATCTGCGCAGTTTGTGGATTTACATCCACATGGCTGTCTTGTTATCCAAGCTCACTATTTTTCCGGGACATACCCATTGTGTGCATGATCCCAATAAATAGTTTACAAGAACTATCAGAGTCTCCTCTTCTTTGTAGTCACTCACCATCTAGGGCCAGGCTCGGGCATCCCCTTCTCTGTTATACAGTTCCTTGGGTGATCAATATTGCCTTGCCAAGGTTTTTTCACACAAGAATAATTCCAGAGACTTCATCGAGCCTTACGGTCGAGGCAGCCCTTAGACTTTCTCTCTTGAGGCATCCCTCCAGCTTGTGTTACCTCAACACAACATATTCCAGGAGATCGTGACTTACCATGGGGTTCTCATGGCTCAACAATAACCATTTTTCATGCTTTTCAGCTTGATAGCCTTCATCTTTCCTTTCTGGACAAATATTTTCTGCTCACCTGTATCACATGTATTCAAAAATTCATGAGACATCATCATAAATTCTAAATTTCAGAATTTAATTTCAAATATGTCACCCATAGATTTTCCAATTCCCTCATTTATTTTCATATCTGTTCTGCACGAAACCAGATCCACCAATTCTGGGACTTTCCTTCCCATAGCAGTTTGGCTCAGCAGGCAATTTTGGTCTTCCTTATGGGCTTACAACACTACCATATCCAAGACCCTTTGCTTCCTACAATTCCAACATTCCTTAGCCAAACAAGTTGTTAGTTCTCATGCACATTATATGTTCATTGCACACTTGCAGTGGTTCACAAACAGTTCTAGGACTATGAACAATAACAATCAAATCACTTTTATCTATTCGAGGATATAAAGAAAAAGGAAATTCCATTCCTTACACATGGATCGGTTCAGTATATCAACCTTTATAGATGCAATTCAACATTAAGTGAATTTAATCATACCCAGGGGGTTTATTTGCCTTTTACCAACTGTATTGGTTTCCACAACTGCTCTTTTAATCCTACGACTCTATTACACAATTCAAGGTTCTTAGGGTGAGAAACACGTTCGTTACATGATGTTTTTTCAAAATGTAACCCAAGATTCTTATATATATATATATATATACAAGCTTGTAGCTCGCCGCTTAATTCTCAACAATCAATAAGGTTGTGACTTTGTTCTCCTGACGAAGTCTTCACATAGTTCCTCCCCAGGGAACTCCTTCAGCATGCAACTTCCTTATTGCATATGCTTCACTATCTGTGATGGCCTCAACCTTGAGTTTGTTTTAGTTGGGTACCAAATATTTCATAAGGAATATAAAAATGCATCTTTGTCATGCATCCAAATTATGTATCCACACATATTCTGGTTTTGTTAACTTACATATGTAATGTGCTTAACCATATGCATAATCATAAACCTATGTGTAGCTGCCATAGGTATATTTCACAGCCTACCAACATCTCTATTTTAAAATCAGTGAACTCATGATTGTTCGCAATCATTCCCATGTGACCCTCAAAGGCATAATCATTTGCCTCTTATCATGACAACATAGCATCCTTGCTCGCCCACTCTTTATTTTATTTATACTAGTCTTTCTTGAGGGAATAGGGAATATTCCCCTTAAGATATCATTCAAAAGAGAACTTTCATGATTCTTCAAAATGGATTCAACCATGCATCCATGGTATTCATTCAATTTTGGGAAGTGTAATGTTGGTTTCTCATTTCACTCATTTAGGCAGCCACCTAGCGCCTTTAATGTTCCTATACTCTTACATCATACATGTGCATAACTTTCACATTTAATATCATTCATACATGACTGGTATTATTATCAGGCTTCATATCAAGAAGCTTCATAATGCATTAAATCCATGCACTCAAGCATAAACACACACAGTCAGGACGTTCATCATGCAAGCTCATTGTTTGCACCTTTTTCCATGTCATTCACACACATGGACATATCAAACTTCTATATCCTTCTCCCAAAAATCTTCAAATCATTCTTATGATAAGTCTCATAGGAATACTCAACACTGAGCTTCCCTCTCAGCTGAGAGCTTGCAGTCATATTATTCTCGTAAGTATGTATACACATATTTGTGTATATGCAGGTGCATCTCTTGCACCTCTTTATTCACCTTGATAATTTAGTTTTATCATTAGTGTTATTTAGTTAAAGATTATGGTCACTTACATGACTAATCTCACAGTCATAAGTCATACTGATATTGCCCTCTTTTCATAATAACCAACAAAGGTTACTTTTCTCTCTTCTGTATGATAACAGCTAGCAAGAAAACACTCTTTCCTTAATTTCCATAGATCATTACCCAACTTATAAATACAATATGGGCAATTAAAACCATTCCCAAGGTAACAGGGAAGCCAATCTAGCTTCCAACTATATCTATATGGCTACCTTCCACCACTGGATGTCAATCTGATCCATTGGGCTTCTAGAAGTGCCCCAACACTTCCTTTACCACATTCAGGATCAACATTTAGTCAACCATTTTAACTTAATTATAACAATTTAATGTCTAATTTCATTTGGACTATTGCCTTAAATCCCAAATGCAATTTCGAATTATATTACTTACTAAATATCCTAGTTCAAAAAATCCAGAGTATCTTTAGGTCAAGATCAGTCTTAACCATTACACCTAGAATTCTTCCTTCTGTTCAGCAACAGTTAGGGACAAAGGCCACTCTCCTCCTGCCACAAGAACTCTGGTAGATTATTTTCCTATGCACCAAGAAAGGGATGCTACTGTGATTTGTCACTCAATCCCTCTATATTTCTACAACTCCATTTATCAGCTTGATTAGAAAAACCATGCCCAAAAATTCATGTACCCAGAAACAAAATTTGTTTCTCAGTTCCCTTCGAAACCTGAAAGTTGCACATGCTCTCCCTTTTCAAAGAATGGTCACCAGACTCATTCCTCTGATCGTGAGGGATTATACACATATACAAGGTTTAACCCTTCATTAAGGAAGTAGTTATTAATGCTACGGATACTTTCCATCTGTTCACATCCAAGTCTTTCTATTAATGCCCATCAACATAATCCCACTACAGTAGGATCGACTGTCATTTCTGAAAAGAACTAGTAGGCTTCCTTTGCCACATACTAGCATGATTCAATTTTGTTGGGTAAAATGCCAACTGTATTTTAATATACATCATTCCACTAAGGGAATTTATGCAGAAAATTTTATGTTTGGTAGTAATATTCTCCACAGGCTCATCTTCGCCTTGGTAACCAAATCTTATGACTGTACCACATTCATAAAATTGCACAGTGAGGTCAGCTTCTTATTTGGAAACACTAGCAACACATAGTGTAGGTTTCCAAAACATCTATAAACAACAACAAGTTTCATTCCTCTCTTTGGTAGAGGTTTGACTAAACCTCTCAACAATGGGGTAATATAGGGTGTTACCCTTTAAAGTCCTCCAAAATATTTTCATACGACTCGTGCATGAGCCCAAGTAGTCCAAGTGTTGTTGTTGTGCTCTGATACCAATTTGTAACACACCCAACCCCTAAATGCTCTTTTAAGGGGTGGGGCATCATAACTTCATTTTTGTCTTAACCAACTCATCTCGAATCATCTCTTTGAGATGATTCATTCTCTTATACTTACCCATATCTTTCTAACGACTGCTATCAGTCTCTAAACCGACCCTTGGTTTATATCTTACGGCTTCCCAAATTTATTCGAGCGTTCATTAGTTGAGAGCCACGTGAAGCCCATGTGGCTTCATCCCGTTCGTACCATCTCTAGGTTCCTACCTCTCGTAGGGAAGTTCCATCCATCACCCAATCTAACGACTGGCTTAACCCTCGTCTAATTCTTAGGTTAGTGGGAAACCGATGTTCGATGCTTTGACACTTCGGCACTGAACGTCTCTTTATTTTCTATGCACGAGACTTACTGGAGTCTTGAACTCCTGAAGGAACCCGTAATCCCTCCACATGGCTCCGGCCTTCGGGCCTTTCAGTTTATCCTCGACCCTACACTCCAAACCTCCAGAGTCCCCAAGTCACAAACTCCCGGAGTTTCCTGTCACTTCACCCACTACTTTGGCTAGGCGGGAACATACCAGGTGTTGACACATAGAAGGGCCAGGGGTGACAAGTACCCTCATCAGGGGGTTACATGTGTCACCTATTAATGGTTCTATAGGGTATGTGATACGCACGAATCCAAGTGACACATGGCACGTCAAACTTTGGGTCCACGTTAGCCTGGGTAACTTCACTACGCGACGTCACTCCAGAATGATCGTCTTTCATGCCCTTCGATCTCACGACCAAGGTACATACACTTAACCCTTGGATCAATGACCTCCGTTATTTCATATCTTTGGCGTTTGAGGTTTTCATGGTGTAAAATTCTCCTTTCTCCCAAAGTAGGTTAGCATCAGATTGACCACAACGTAGATATGACGGTCCTAGGGTATCCACGTAACCCCGGAGATCTACAGCTCATAACCTCCTCTTAAGGGTCCCTTGGGTCCCATGGTTGGGCTACTCCTAAAGGAACATCTATCATCCCAAAATACTCAAGTAAAAATACGTGGCACCTGCCTCAGATTACCGACGTCCCCTCACCATGTCACGAGGTCGCCACAAGTGGCAATGATGTCACTCAACACATGGGCCCCCACGTTCTCTCGACATGATACATGCGTCCCCACGATCGAACGATCTAGAGGGGTCTCGAAGGAGACTTAGATCCATGGTCCATAATTCTTCGCGACTCCAGCCTTCGAGGGTTTTGACGTTACAACACCCTTGTCCTTCTGAAGCGGTCAACGTCAAGCAGACCACATCATAGATCCGACATTTGGGATAGCTCCATGCGTCCTCAGATATATGATCCACATTAACTTCATCACCCCGGGACTTCTGAGGATCCGTCTCCCTTACGACAAATACCAAAGTTCGCCAAACTAGTGAAGAATGAAGGAGTAAAGGAGTTAACACCTACACTCCTCCTCCAAATCCAATGGTCATGATAGACCTTAGATTTTCCTGAAGGGATCTTGTCCGCTCATCTCCCCAAACGAGAGGATCTTCCCTTCGAGACTTGAATCTTGCTATCCTTCCTGAGCTTCGTCAACTCTGAATATTTAACCACTTAGCACTATTTCTCTTGCACTTATCACTTAGAAGAATCTTTTGCACACCCTTGAGCTCATTCATCAACTCTAGAACTTAAGAGGTTCTCTGTCTCTCCCCGACTCATAGAGACTCTATGCATACATGCACTACCTCTCTCGAGCTTAACAAAATCCTTCCTCCAGGAGACTCAGAAAGATTGGAGTGTCGACATGGATATGTGAAACTGTGCCCAAGGTCGACGAACTCACAACTCCTTTGTTTTAACTAGAGCTACCATGGGACTCGAGAATTTACATATACAAACCATATAGTTACTTACTTTCTCAAATAAATAATCAAGCAAAGATAATTTGATATAGTCTAGTCATCAAGCAAACATACACATCCCTGCAACATTCATAGGATATTCAACTTTAATCTTCAGTTACAGTTTAATTAGACAGGATATGAGATTACTTATCTATTATAGGTTGCTTCCAACTAACTAATTGTGGGTGTTCGCATTTCCATCCAACCATAGGCTCAGAGGCTTTCATTCTTTGCACTCTGGCTACCCTCGTGCCAAGCCATGATATCACTAGGGAATTTATGCCAATTCTCAACAATCCTCACTCTTTCACATCTTCTGTGAGGTTTATCAGATGCTTCCTCAACATCAAGCTCACGACCTTTTGCTCAGGTCCTATTCTCTACATACTCTCATATATTTCTCCCTTTGTCACAGCCTCGACGAGGTTTATCAGATGCTTCCTTAGCATCAATCTCATGACCTTATGTTTGTTCTTAGTTGGGGACCTTCTCGCCTTCACCACTCTTCTCTTTATTATTTTACATGCATTGCATGCACATCCCTCCCATCCTGTTCCTTCTGTCAGAAGGAAAACTTGGGTCAATCTAGGTATGCAAAACCCTGCGGTACTTCGAGTTGAGCTTCTGCAGCTAGACCATGCTTCCATTCATGGGGGTGGTTGATGGTTCAACCACCGGTCCTTTCTTCATTAAAATTTTTCTCTCCTTGGGATCCAGAGGAGGTTTATTATCCTCATTAAAGGGAAATTCAGGTTCATTCGACATAATGAACCCTCTCTTATAGTTTTCACATTCTTTCCTCTAGTGATATCATGGCCAGTACTTTCAGGGCTTCACCCCCACAATCAGTTATTGGAAATTCAAACAATAATACATTTACATCGTTCCAATGCCACAACATGGTAATCCTAATTAATGATTAATTACAAGTTGGGGGAAACAGGGCTGTTACAATCCCATCTCCCTTAAAAAGGAACATCGTCCTTAGTGTTCTTTCTTGGTAACACCTATCATTCCTTTCTCATTCAACCACTTCAGGATTTTTAACCTTCTTTATTGCTCAAGTCCTTTTTCAGAATCTTAACCTTCATCACCTGCCTTCAATAATTCTTGGACAATAAGCACATTAATCATGTCTCATGAAAAAACATTTTACTGTTGTATAAAATTCTAGGAAAATTTCACAATTTAGCATAATACTCATCTGAGCAGTTTGTGGATTTGTATCCACATGGTTGTCTTGTTATCCAGGGTCACTGGTTTTCCTGGACATACCCATTGTGTGCATTATCCCAATCAATAGTTTACAAGAACTATCAAAGTCTCCTCTTCCTTGCGGTCACTCACCCTCCATGCCCAGGCTCAGGCATCCCCTTCTCTGTTATACAGTTCCTCGGGTGATCCATCTTGCCATGCCAAGTTTTTCTCGCATAGGAATAATTCCAGAGACTTCATCGAGCCTGACAGTCGAGGCGTCCCTCAGACTTTCTCTACCGAGGCGTCCCTTCGGCTTGTGCTACCTCAACACAACATATTCCAGGTGATCATGACTTACCATGGGGTTCTCATGGCTCAACAGTAGCCATTTTTCATGCTTTTCAGCTTGATAGCCTTCATCTGTCCTTTTTTGACAGATCTTTTCTTCTCACCTATATCACAGGTATTCATAAATTCATGAGACATCATCATAAATTCTAAATTTCAGAATTTTATTTCAAATCTGTCACCCATATATTTTCTAATTTCCTCATTTATTTTCAAATTTGTTCTGCACAGAACCAGATCCACCAATTATGGGACTTTCCTTCCCATAGCAATTTGGCTCAACATGCAATTTTTGTCTTCCTTATGGGCTTACAACACTGCCATATCCAAGATCCTTTGCTTCCTACAATTCCAACATTCCTTAGCCAAACAAGTTGTTAGTTCTCATGCACATTATATGTTCATTGCACACTTGAAGTGGTTCACAAACGGTTTCAGGATTGTGCACACTAACAATCAAATCACTTTTATCTATTCGAGGATGTAAAGAAAAAGGAAATTTCATTCCTTACACATGCATCAATTCAGCTATCAACCTTTCCAGATGCAATTCAACATTAAGTGAATTTAACCAATGTGCCAATGTCCATGAACACACTCACACATAATGCGCCCTTGCATTGATTTGAAATTATCACTTTTCAAGCTAGGCACTCTTGACAAGGTGTGTTGGACTTCAACCAACTCATTACCATATGGATCCTCTATCCATAATTATTATTTTAGCAAAAATGTGTTTTTTTCTCTGAATCGATCACAACCTTAAATCGTCGTTCATGAAACACAAGGTTTCACATGAATGCCTTTAAGAATTCCTTGATTGGTCAATGCATTCATGACATATCAGTTCATGAATTCTTCCAAGGGTTACAAATAGTCTTTACTACCAGAGGTTCACACCTCCATCATTCAGGTTCTCCTTCCTGAATCATACCCTTCTTGGGTATCCAAGGCATACAACTTCCTTTCAAAATTTCATGCATAACATTAAGAAAAAAAAATATTTTAGAAGGGGTTCTTACCAAATCCCTTCATACCTTGTCAACAATCTTTCAACTGCAACCTTCTCATGGTCATCCTCTACTTGAGGTTTCCCATCATTGGCAATTGTCTTCCTCAACAGCTCCAATTCCTTTCTATACATAACATGCACCATCATAGTCACAATTACATTAGTTGTAATATTAAACAAAATGCAAGTATTGTAACATTCAAATCCATAAAACATATTCAAAATGTCATAGCATATCTTTATGCACTTCATCACATTATCCTCAAATGTTTCCATAAGTGCAACACACACAAATCTCATTTGTTTCTACAACAATACAACCATCATCACTATGGTGTCAAAACCTTGTACTTTCATCAACGTACCATCTTTCCCATCCCAGAGAAAACATAATAATCAGTAAGAAAAGAATTGAGGGCTCTCACCTTCTTCCAATTCTTTCTACACATCCTGGGGATTTTCATCCCAGTTGAGTTATCTCTAAGGCCTCACTGCCTTTTCTTAATCATGGCTTCAACCAACCCTATTCAATCAAACATAATAATTTATTCATTTAATCATACTCAGGGGGTTTATTTTCCTTTTACTAGCTGTATTGGTTTCCACAACTGCACTTTTAATCCTACGACTCTGTTACACAATTCAGGGTTCTTAGGGTGATAAAAGCATTCCTCCTCTTCTTCCAATTCTTTATGCAATCTACTTCTTATTGTGGTTTCTAATATTTTCTTGAGCAACCTTGGTTAGTCTCATCCTAACTCTTAGGATACATCAACATACTTTAATAGCAAATCCTTTTGTCCATAATGAATCAAGAACTCGTGCATCCTGCACGTTACCATTCAGTTTGCAGAATGGTCAAGATTCATTATTAAGATTAATTATTAGCCTTATATTCGTTACATGATTTTTTTTCAAAATGTAATCCAATACACACATACACACACACACAAGATTGTAGCTCGCCGCTTAATTCTCAATAGTCAATAAGGTTGTGACTTTGTTCTCCTGACGAAGTCTTCACATAGTTCCTCCCCAAGGAAATTCTTTAGCATGCAACTTCGTTATTGCATATCCTTCACTATCTGTGATAGCCTCAACCTTGAGTTGGCTTTAGCTGGGTACCAAATATTTCATAAGGAATATAAACATGCATCTTTGTCATGCATCCAAATTATGTATCCACACATATTCTGGTTTTGTTAACTTACATCTATGATGTTCTTAACCATATGCATAATCATAAACCTATGTGTAGCTACCATAGGTATATTTCATAGCCCACCTTCATATCTATTTTAAAATCAGTCAACTCATGATTGTTCATAATCATTCCCATGTGACCCTCAAAGGCAGAATCATTTGCCTCTTATCATGACAACAGAGCATCCTTGCTCGTCCACTCTTTATTTTATTTATACTAGTCTTTCTTGAGGGAATAGGGCATATTCCCCTAAATCTATCATTCAAAACAAAACTTTCATGACTCTTCAAAATGG
>ML796008.1:77613-102963 GCA_009831015.1 Picea engelmannii | reverse complement strand
AGCATCCTTGCTCGTCCACTCTTTATTTTATTTATACTAGTCTTTCTTGAGGGAATAGGGCATATTCCCCTAAATCTATCATTCAAAACAAAACTTTCATGACTCTTCAAAATGGAGTCAACCATGCATCCATGGTATTCATTCAATTTTGGGAAGTGTAATGCTTGTCTCTTATTTCACTCATTTAGGCAGACACCTAGTTCCTTTAGTGTTCCTATACTCTTACATCATACATGTGCATCACTTTCACTTTTAATATCATTAATACCTAATTGGTATTACTACTAGGCTTCATATCAAGAAGCTTCATAATGCATTAAATCCATGCAATCAAGCATAAACACACACAGTCCATATGTTCATCATGCAAGCTCATTGCTTGCACCTTTTTCCATGTCATTCACACACATGGACATATCATACTTGTATATCCTTCTCCCAAAAATCTTCAAATCATTCTTATGATAAGTCTCATAGGAACACTCAACACTGAGCTTCCCTCTCAGCTGAGAGCTTGCAGTCATATTATTCTCGTAAGTATGTATGCACATATTTGTGTATATGCAGGTGCATCTCTTGCACCTCTTTATTCACCTTGATAATTTAGTTTTATCATTAGTGTTCTTTAGTTAAATATTATGGTCACTTACATGACTAATCTCACAGTCATAATTCATACTAATATTTCCCTCTTTTCATAATAACTAACAAAGGTTACTTTTCTCTCTTCTGTATAATAACAACTAGCAAGAAAACATTCTTGCCTTAATTTCCATAGATCATTACCCAATTTATAAATACAATATGGGAAATTAAAACCATTCCCAAGGTAACAGGGAAGCCAATCTAGCTTCCAACTATATCTATATGGCTACCTTCCACCACTGGATGTCAATATGACCCATTGTGCTTCTAGAAATGCCCCAACACTTCCTTTACCACATTCAGGATCAACATTTAGTCAACCATTTTACCTTAATTATAACAATTTAATGTTTAATATCATTTGGACTATTCCCTTAAGCCCAAAATGCAATTTCGAAATATGTTACTTACTAAATATCCTAGTTCAGAAATCCAAAGTATCTTTAGGTCAAGATCAGTCTTAACCATTACACCTAGAAGTATTCCTTCTATTTAGCAACAGTCAGGGACAGAGGCCACTCTCCTCCTCCCACAAGAACTCTGATAGATTAGTTTCCTATCCACCAAGCAAGGGAGGCTGCTGTGATTTCTCACTCAATCACTCTATATTTGTACAACTCCATTTATCATCTTGATTAGAAAAACCATGACCAACAATTCATGTACCCAGAAACCAATTGTGTTTCTCAGTTCCCTTCGAAACATGAGAGCTACGCATGCTCTCCCTTTTCATAGAATGGCCACCAGACTCATTCCTCTGATCGTGAGGGATTATACACATATACAAGGTTTAAACCATAATTAAGGCAGTAGTTATTACTGCTACAGATCCTTTCCGTTCGTTCACATCCAAGTCTTGCTATTAGTGCCCATCAGCATAATCCCACTCATGTAGGATCGACTATCATTTCCGAAAAGAACTAGTAGGATTCCTTTGCCACAGACTAGCATGATTGAATTTTGTTGGGTAAAATCCCAACTGTATTTTAATCTACATCCTTCCACTCAAGGAATTTATGCAGAAATTTTTATGTATGGCAGTAATATTCTCCACAAGCTCATCTTCATCTTGGTAACCAAAACTTATGACTGTACAATAGTCATACAATTACACAGTGAGGTCAACTTCTTTATTTGGAAATGCTAGCAACACACAGTGTAGTTTTCCAAAACATCTATAAACAACAACAAGTTTCATTCCTCTCTTTGGTAGAGGTTTGACTAAGCCTCTTAGGAATGGGGTAAGATAGGGTGTTACCCTTTAAATTCCTCCAAAATATTTTCATACAACTCATGCATGAGCCCAAGCAGGCCAAGTGTTGTTTTCGTTCTCTGATACCAATATTTAACACACTTGACCCCTACATGATCTTTTAAGGGGTGGGGCATCATAATTTCATTTTTTTCTTAAACAACTCATCTCAAATCATCTCTCTGAGATGATTCATTCTCTTATACTTACCCGTATCTTTCTAACGACTGCTACCAGGCTCTAAACCGACCCTTGGTTTATATATTACAACTTCCCACAGTTCTTCGGGCATTCATTAGTTGAGGGCCACGTGATGCCCACATGGCTTCATCCCATTCATACCATCTCCATGTTCCTACCTCCTGTATGGAAGGTCCATCAATCACCCAATCCAATGACTGGCTTAACCCTCTTCTAACACTCAGGCTAGCGGGAAATGAACATTCAACGCTTTGACACTTTGACATTGAACGTCTCTTTACTATCTACAAAACCATGTAGCGTCACTGCATACATTAAAATGTCAAAATTTGGGTTGTTGAGGATAACCCAGACCCATGATCAAGGAATTTAGCAAGGCAGATGAAAAGTCAACACTGAAACAAGGATTTCACCATCCTGTACATATCATTTCTTTCAGCCAAAAAAGAGGAACAATAGAGTACCCACAAAAAGCCAATAGAAGAAACCATAATAGACAAGCATCACCGCCTGAGCATAAAATTGAATAATGAGAATAAGCAACTCATAACATAGGTTGTTTGATATATTCTAAGATAACACCTCCATCTGATTCACAGAATTTCATGAGCCTGTCAGCCAATTGAAGACCTATTTTAGAGAGGCGATCAACTAACTCATTGTGTTCCCTGTAAACATGTGTCAGAGAGGTGGGATCAAAAGTGGCCACAATATCAATGACATCTTCAAGTAAAGGAAGCAACAAAAAAATGTGACAAGATTGAGTTTTTCTGATCCAAATAATGATTAACATTGAGTCTCCAAATATCTAAATAGACTTGACTTCCTTCTCTTTCTCAAACAAAAGTAAAACTTTTAGAGCCAATAGTTCTGCATGGTTGTTTGTGCATGGTCCAAAACCCATAAAAGCGTGGAAGAAGTGAGTGGAAGACTGACACAGAACTTCTCCCCCCCCAACTTTGGGTGTTATCATTTTGAAAAGCTTCATCAAAGTAAGCCCATGGAATGGAGGGATCCACTAATTCTTTTTGGATGATTCTGATGGGCCACGTTCCTTTCATCTGGGGGAATTGGGATAAGACACTGAGACCCCGAGTTGCTATTATTTCAGGTAGAGAGGATTTATCATGAAAAATGGATGCATTCCTGGCCAACCAAACGCCCGATGTGACAATCAATGGGAGGGATTTTATGCTTTTGTTTGAAGAGTTTTGTCACCAAAGTTTCCAGGCTTCCTCAATTGTTGCCCCATGCCAATTACACCTTCTATCTAATGATCGAGAGCATTGGAGCCAAACCTGTTTTACAAAGGGATAATCAATGAAGAGATGATAAGGGGTTTCTTAATTATTTTTTCACAATGAACACCAACCCGACCCTTCAATACTTCTATTCTTCATTATGTCCCATGTAGAAATTTTGTTAACTATGTCACACCACATGAATTTTTCAAATTTTGGGGGGCATTTGAGTTTCCAAAGGCCCTTCCACCACTATGCAAGTTCTCGTTCATGGATAAGGATATTTAGTTGAAGGTATCCCAACTTTGGGGAGTAAGAGCCATGAGGAGAATGATGTCAAACCAGCTCATCATCTCTATCAACAATCCTTATATGGGATACTTTTAGAGATGCGACATAAGTATCCCAATGAATTTCCATAACATCATTAAACCCTACATGTCTATGGTTCTTCTAGGCTTGGGACCATAAGGAGGTGTGCAGTGGGTCTGTGATTTGGCTTAATAAATGAAATTCATTTTCCTAAAGCTCTACTTTTACAACATATAGCAAAATATGAGAGTGGTCGTTGACTGGCCAAGGATTAGAGCCCAAAATTACTTTGTTTCCTTTTCCAACTCTCCATGCCAGTCCATCCCCAATTATTGAGAATGGTTTTAACATGAACTTCCAAATGATAGAACAATTGTGGCATTCCTTGATGGGTTGTCTGATCCAATCATCCAAAGAATCTAAATGAATGTATTTCTGAGTTACTACCTCAGTCCAGAGATTCATAGAGGAGATAAGCTTTTGGCATGATTTAACTGCAAGTTATTTTGAGAAAAGAAAAGCATTCTTCGGGCCCCATCCCCCAAGGGATTTTTGGATTTCTATTATTTCCCATTTGAAACATGGCATCACAAAAGTTTATTTTGAGCCAGCCCATAGGAATTTGAAACATAACTTCCTAATTTTTTCCAGAACTCCTTTTGGAATTCAGGCTAAAGACATCTAGTAAACTAGGATTGCCTCTAGGACTTATTTTACCAACACCAGGCGACCTGCTCTAGATAGCCACCTGAAAATCCATACCTTCAACTTTTTTTCCAACTTTTCTAAGAGCCAAGACCAATCCTCTTTTGTGTACTTGTCTGGATTCAACTGAAAACCTAGGTATTTTAGGCCTATGTCCAGTTCTTGTTGTGCATAGGGGAAGGCCACCCTATAAAAATCAGTTTCGATTAAACTCATATTATGCACAGAAATAGTGGATTTCCTTTTGTTTATGAGCATACCACTCACTTTGCCAAAAATATCTAGGAGTGATCAAAGGGAGGTTGCATCACCCCTACTACCATTGCAAAAGATAAGAACATCGTCCACAAAAAGTAGGTTTGTAATTCAGAGTGCTGGAGAGATTGAAAATCCCCTCGTCTTTTGGAATCAAATAAAGCCCTTCTTACGCCTTCAACTACCAATATAAATAATAGCGAGGAGAGGGGACATCCCTGCCTTAAGCCTCTTTCAGCTGGAAAGAAGGGAGATGACACTCCATTAATTAGAACTGTAACGGAGACAGTTGTAATAAAACTCATAACCCATTTTATAAAGGGTACTTCAAAACCAAGGTGAGTAAGCATAAGCCTGATATTGAATGGAATGCATAACCTCTTGCACCACCCCTATGGCTTCATGAATTTGCCTTCCTTCCAAAAACAAAATTGTTCACAAGAGATGTTTTCCGAAAGAACATATTTAATTTTGCGGGAGATTATTTTGGAGATAATCTTATATATGCAGTTGCATAGTGAAATAGGCCTAAAATCCTCAAGGGACTGAGGGTCATCTTCCTTTGGGATGAGGGAAATGAAGGTAGTATTAAGGGGAGGATGTATATGACCATGGGCTCGGGATTCCTCAACCACCTGAAGAATGCATTGACCAACAATGTCGAAGAAGTATTGAAATAATTCTATCTCCTTTTGGAAGCTGAAAAATCATCTCCTTTAGTTCTTCTTCTATTACTTCCACCATAACATATCAATTTGAATCCTCATCCACAAAACTTGGAAAGAACATAGCCAATCTGACTACTTCTGCTATAGAAACTTGGGGGTCACTTTTGAAGAGATTCTAGAAATGAGATTTATCAAGGAGAGAAAGCCATTTAAATGAGGTAATCTCCCTTTGAGACTAGTCTTGAAGACTCCAAATGGTATTTGAAGTTTTTCTCCCTTTTGCGTAGGCTTGAAAAAAAATTGTATTTTCGACCCCGCTTTCCAGCCATAGTTCCCTACTCTTTAGTCTCCAAGTAGCCTCCCTATCTTCCAAAATCTGTCGTTTGTGTTTCTCCAGAGTAAGAAATTTATCTTTTGTGGATTCTGAGAGAAAACCCTAAGGGTTTGAAGAAAAGCCTCCTGAATTTTTTCTTCAAAGTCTTTAATTCATGTTTCTCTTTTTCTTTATTTCCTCTGGCCCAATCCTTTGTTGCCTTCTTTACCCTTTTTAAGTTTTCCACCAATTGAATTATCACAGGGATCAAGGACTGATTATTGTAGGGGACCCAATGAGATTTAACAAGAGCGTGTAATTACTCATCTTTCACCCAATTGAATTGAATTTAAAAGGGCTTACTGGTTTCCTGAAATCTCCACTAATTTCCAAGAGGATTGGCAGATGATCAGACTCCCCTCCACAACCTATCCATTGTTTTATCTAGATCTAGGAAGCAACCAACTTATCGGTGATCATAAATCTGTCCAAGATTTTAGCTATTTTGTCCTCACAACTATTTTGTGCCTCCATGTGGGCATGAGTTTTAAGGGTTCTACATCAATAATGTTTTTTTATTCCAGCCAATGTGAGAAAAAATCGGATAGGGGGTCTGGCCTTGCCTTAGGGCCCCAAGAATCTATTTCCCCCAAGGAGAAATTAATGTCTCCACCAATGATTAAAACACTATTTGCAAGAAAATATTTACTTGATAGAGATTCCAAGAAAATAACTCGATACACATTTGGTCTGTAGATATTCAGTATCGAGAACCCTTTTCCTATCTCTTCCAAGAAACAGTTGAGGCCCAACCCAAAATCACATCCCCTGGAACTGATCATTTTCATTGATTTAGTATTCCATTTGAGAGAAAGGCCTCTAGATGTCCTCCTAGCATCAGAACCAACAAAACTCCAAGATGATAAAAGGGTCTCAAGGAAAGATTAAATTTTTCCTTCATCCCAGAGAGTTTCTTGAAGAAGAATAATATCTAGTTGGTAAATCTCCACCAACCTTTGGAGGGCCATTTTCTTCAAAGGGTTGGCCACACCCCTACAATTGAAGGATAAAATTTTCATTTGGGAAACCCTCCCAGGGAATTATGAACTCTGAGTGACCCATAAATAGATTGTTGTTTACCGTTAGCCAAATCCGAGAGAGATTTGTTTTGAGCCTTGGATAGGTAGGATTTCCTACCCCTCCCTTTCCCCCTATCAAAGCAGGGGGATTCCTGCGAAGGCCAGTGGTATGTTCTTGCTATCTCCATTCAGAATCACTGAGAAATTCCACAAAAGGTAGGAAATTGAGTCATCGTCCAAATCTTTAGTGGAAGAGGATTCTTTAGACACTATGCACGAGGAGGGGATAGGGATTTTTTCATTTAAGGAGCACGAGGCTAAAGAGGGTATTGGAGGGGATAAATATGGGATCATATCCAAACCAGAGGAAATGGATAAGGGTTTTAGGGAATTGGACCAATTCAAACCCATAAAAGAAAAGGAAGTGATCATAAAATTGAAAGGAGGGGAAGAAGAAGAAAGCATACCCAAAGGAGGGGATGCCCCCTAGCACGATTCACGAGAGAGAGCGTAGTGTTGAGGAGAGAAATCCATAGCTTACAGAGGAGGACATGCAATATCATCCAACTTAACTAATTCTATCTCCATGTTCTCTGAGATATATTTGGACTCTTTTGGTTGAGCATCAATACCCTCCACTCCACCAAACCTTCCTTCCCCGTATGATCTTCCATCGAGAGACTTATTCACTGGCCGCTTTTTGGTTGTGGAAGATTGTGGCCCACCTTTTTGGCCATGAAAGGGAAGGTTTCATTGGCTTGCAATGTGGTCATGTTTATGACAATGTCTACACCAAAATGGTATTCCTTCATAGTCCAACTTTTGTATAACAATGTTTTCCCCTATCTTCAACGTCAATTCTTTTGCTAATCTGCTTCGCATATCCACCATTACCAACATTCTGGCCACTGTCATCTCATCCCCTGAAATAAATATCATATCTACTTCCATAAAGGACCCAATAGAATTTTCAACAATGCGAAAACCCTCAGGGGTTCAGAGCTCAAGCGGAAAAGCAACGAGTCTTACCCATAATGGAGTCACTTCCATTTTGTTCGAGTTAGGGTAAAAAAGAGGGCTCCACCTTTTTAGCAACAATGGCGAGGAATGTAATGACCATGATGAATTCAAGACCCACGCCACATCCGCTCATGATGTGAATTTGAATAATATTCATCCTTTCACCAAAATTTTTACAGTTGGGGGACTGCTGAGATATTTTGACCAGTATTTCGCAACCCATTCCTTGATAGTTTTTTCCCCAAAAAACCACCCACGAGCCTTTCCAACAACCGCATTTTCCGACATTTCAACAACCTGTGACACTCTGATGTCTCTTCCTACTTCAAGAAGAAGAGATATTCCTGAGGATTTCACGCATTTCGTTTTCTTTTTCTTTAGGGAAGAGGGTCTGGGCTCCCCTACAATTCCAGTCAATCGCAAATGAGGAGAAGGGAGTATCCCTTCTTGTGGCGCATCAGCCTATGTGGGAGTAGTATTTGGAACTGAATCTACACATGAAACACGTTATAGGTTAGAGACCCCCATGCATGGAGGAAGAACAATGCCCGTTGTAGGAAGAGAGATAGTTGGGGTTCCACCCACCCCCAACAAAACTTTTGTTGTGTCAAGGTCCTGAAGGAAGCTTTTGTACAGAGATGAATTCGTCAATAAATTATGATGTTGGGCCGAAAAGTCACCAAACTTCAAAGGGAAAGGGATCAAAGAGAAACCCTCAAGATAGTCAATATCGAAATGTGCTTGACCATCAAGGTTCCGCAAATAGTCCAATGGTTCAAGGTTCGGGGATCCAAGCCCCCTTTCCAACCCTAACTCCATACCCAAAATCGTCGTTGGGGAAGAATATATCAGAGGAGGGGAGGTTGGTTTGGGAACCTCCAATGGCTTTACAACTGAATGATTCGACGAGATATCCTCCATACTAGTCGAAGCTGAAAGAAAACTTGAAGGAGAAGAATCGCCCCCACCACCTAGCACCATCCAAATCCCCTGCAAATCGGAGGGGTCTAAAGATTAGTCTACCTCCTCCTCATATATCGCCATACGTAGACTAAAGACCCCACATAAGAGATTAACTGAAGTCCCTAACAAAATTTCCCCGTGGCAGAGAAACCTCAGAAACCCTTCATATGTTTCTCATATTCCATGTACACCACTTTAATTCAAAACCCAATTACAACCTACATAGATACACATAAAATTTTCGACCAAGAAAAAGTTATCTATTTTAAAATTGATATAATTTTTAAAAAAAAGTTAATTATTATTAAAGAAATATAAATTTTTAATATTCATCTAAAAAATAAATTAATATTTTATTTTAATAATCTCTCTACAAACATTTTAATAACAATGATGATAATAAAGAAGGTCCAATAAATTTATGAATTTTGAAAATTAATTACACCAAATATTGGAAAATAAGTATCATATTGCGGCTCTACAAAAATTACCATCATAATCATATAGTTTTACCATCTCAATCATATAGTTTTTCAAACAAGTGTTTGAGGAAATATGATGCGTGCTCAAACTCCCTTATCAAAACTTCTCATTGAATTGATAAACCCTAAGTCATGTTCACCAAATCATTTTTGTGATTTTTTAGATTTCAAAGAGAGCTCAAAGGAGAACAATCCACCGACTGTATGAAAAATAGATGATTTCGAAGATAACAAAGAGAGCTCAAAGGCGAACAATTTGTTTAATGTATGAAGAATATAATTAAAATTTAAGATAGAAAAACAAAATTGGTATTTTGTTTTATATGATTTTTATTTAAATTTTTTAAAATACGTTGAGTTTCAAACTTTCAAATTAATAAAAAATAAATTATAATTATAATAAAAATAAATCAATTAATATTTTGTACTAAAAATGTTTACAATCTTTTTAAATTGATATAATATAAAAAAAATAAATGTCATTTACTATTAAAGGAGAACACATTATTAGAGGACTAACAATCTAAATTGTGAATTGGCCAAATGCAAAAAAACAAACAAGAAATTATTATACAAAAAGTAGTAAGTTTTTTTTTTTATTAACTGTGCTGAATTACAAGAAAATTTGTTTTAGGAAGAAATGTCTTGAACACGAGTGCAACTTAATAATAAGTCATTCCTAAATTGTCCAACCTTTCTAATCTTATATGTGTTCCTCTTTATAACGGAGAGAGATTTGTTACAAGGTATTAACTAAATCAATTTAGTTTTTTATTTTTTGAGTAAGGAAAAACTTATATTAAAAGAAATATACATATTGTTGTCTTTAGAAGGAATTTCTTTATGTCTTTACATTCAAAAATTTATCCCATATATAATTATTTTTTCTCTTCATGTTATTCATAACATAAATACATATCCTCTACAACCACAATGATATCACTAC
Organism: Picea engelmannii; assembly: GCA_009831015.1. NCBI lineage: Eukaryota > Viridiplantae > Streptophyta > Pinopsida > Pinales > Pinaceae > Picea > Picea engelmannii. Next base: position 92,881 of record ML796008.1, on the reverse strand, counting down.
ATAAAAAAACCCATCTCTTCAAAAGGTTTCCCCTCATAGAGATATTGAAAACTGAAAACACGTTTGTCTATTAATAGATCTTCTTTAGATAGTTCACTCGCCTGTGTGTTTAGCTCCCTATAGATATGAGCACTAGAAAACCATTCCAGGACTGAAAATAAGGAGCAAATTTGAACCAACGAAGATTTTAACCTTGGCACCTGAGTTTGAACAAGCCCCTTAACCAAATCAATTGTAGTCTTTGAATCTCCTAGGATTTGCAATTTCCTTAAATTGAGAGTGTTCGTCATAGCTAAAAGGGCCCACAAAGCTGACAACTTGGCCTTCATGTTTGAACCAATACTAGGTGCATATTTGATTTTGTAGTAATGAGACACTTAAATAAATCAGATTGGGCCCCTGTCCCATAAGAGGGAGGGTGCCCTTGACTAGCCCCATCAAAATATCCCCAAGGAATGCTCTCATCAACAGGAGGAATTTCAATAATATTTTCCTTTCATGGTTTCATCTCAGACTTGAACTCCTCAGACATTCTTGTAATTAAAACATCCACCACCTCAAGAGGGGGGTATGCGTCCTGGAAAATTTGTACATCTCGATCCCACCATGTGAAATAAAATAAGAAGGGAGGAAGAACATATATACCATTGGAGTCACATCACATTTCCACTTACTTAGTAAATCTATGATCTCACCTTCCAAACCCAGAAACGAACCTTCAATAAATTTGAAATTGAATCCCATACTTGCTACGTGAATGAACATGTGACACAAATGCATTGTGCATGCTCCTTTACACTCAAACATAGTGTGCATCTGCGTAGACCTATCCATCCCTTCTTGACTCCATTATCCCAAGTGAGCAACTTGTTTTCCATTGCCAACTGGCTCAAATTATTATCTTTTTGTTGGGCATTGATAGACCATATCAAATTCCACCGCCATTTCTTTTCATCTTTGAATTTGTCTTCATCTTGAACCCAATAACCAAGTTTCATTGTGTATTGACCTGAGTTTTCATTTTTGGACCAGGAAAGGGAATCCTCTTCCTCCTCTTGTAAAGAAATGAAGTTTTCATATAAATAGCTCATATATTCTTCTCATTCAATTGCTCTATCACCTTCAAGATACAACATCAATGTTGATCTCTAGGAACTTCGTCCAATATGATCCACCTTACCTAGTCTCACATCCCATAACGAGTAAATGCCTCGTTCATGGAGAATTCCTACTAACTCTTCCAAAATTTTGAAGCCTTCTCCCGCACAAACCCATGGGTCTTCTCCAATCGCGACTCTTTTCCATTTCTGACCTGCTAGACTATCCAATCCCCAATCAAGGAAAGGCTTCTACCAGGGATTTACAGCATATCGATTTATTTGAGACTGATTTTTTTGTGACTCTGATCCAATCCACAAAGGACATACCATGAAGATACTTAGATGCCATCACCCTTTCCCATAAACCATAAACTTTTATTGTGTATTAATCTACACAAAATTTTTGGAGGTAAATATCTGTAAAACCAAAATATGTTTTTGATACCCTATCCACCTAGCTCCTTAAGAATTGAAATCCTTGATCATTTCATGAGAGGGGAACCCCTTGCCTCTTTCCTCCCTGACCAAAGAAACTTGAAACAAATATTTATAATCTTGGTTAAAATCCCTTTCAAGTTTTTTTCTACTGAACCCCAATAGACCAGAATACTTGAAATGATTGATTTGAGAAAAATAAGATGAACCCCCGCCCTTGATAACCATCGATTGACCCATAGTTGTACTTTGACTTGAATTTTCTTGATTAACCATAATCGATCATCATGAAGATAGGAATTTGGTTTAAGTTCAAACCCCAAATATTTGAGCCCAACTTTTATAGTTTTCCTAGAAAAGAGAAGGAAACCATCCAACTGTCCTACTTCCTCTTCTAGCATTGCATTTATCAACATGTTCAATTTTTTGAAATTTATTTTCATTCTAGTGGCTATGTAAAAAGAATCCATGGCCAATTTTATGGCTTGGAATACCTGAGTATTCCCTGCACAAAAAAAATTAACATCATCAACAAAGAGTAAATGGGAGATAATTTTAGAGTCTGAAATTTTGAGACCTTTAAGGAGGTCCTTCTTGTATTTTTTATTCGCAAGCTCAACCCCTCAACAACCAAGAGAAACAGAAAAGGCGGCAACATGCATCCCTGGTGGAGCCCCCTAGAGGATCAAAATGAGACTGAGGGAAATCCATTTATGAGGACAATAAAGGAATGGGTTTCCAAGCATCCCCTGATTCAATTAACATAGTTTAAATTCATCCCCAACTAAATTAACACAATTCTAACAAAGGTCCACTTAACCTTATCATATGCTTTGGAAAGGTTTGATTTCAGGACCATGGAGGATAGATTTTTGGACTTGATGGAGTGCAGGGCCTCTTGCGTGATAACAATTGTATCATGAATTTGACGTTTAAAGAAAAAATGATATTGTTCATGTGAGATGATTTCACTTAAAATAGGCTTTAAACACAAAGCTATGATTTTTTCAATAATCTTGTATATTAGATTGCAACAAGATATGGGTCTGAAATATTCAAAGGAGATAACCTCTTTATTTTTTGGGATTAACATGAGGAAAGTAACATTAAAGGACCCCACAATTTTCCGGGATTTTTGAGATTCCTTAGCCACATTTAGGATGCCATCTTTGAGAAGATCATATAATCCTAGGTAAAACTCAACGGTCAACCCATCCAGACCCAAGATTTTCCCTTTTTGAAAGGATGACAAAGTTGAAAGAATTTCCTTATCAGAAATTTCTTCATGTAATGCATCATTCATATCCTCGTTGATGGATCTCGAGAAAATCTTGATTACATTTAACATCTTTGAAATGGGACATCCTAGAGGCTCTTTAAATATATTAGAGAAGAAATCCTTACCGAATTCAACAATGTCCTCAAAAGAGGACCTTAGTTGGCCATCGCGGTCCTTTATTTCCCATACAGAGTTGACAACCTTTCAATAATTGGCATAGTTATGGAAATATTTTGTGTTATTATCTCCTTCTGAAAGCCAAGTGACCCGACTCTTGAGTCGCCATTTTATTTCCTCATTTGCCAATAATTATTTCTTTTGTTTTAATAACTTAAGGAGTTCATCTTCTTCGACACTAGAGAGAGTTCTAGCCTGTCGATCAAGCAATAACACACCAATCGATTCCTCCACTTCATGGAGCCTTGCATATGATTTTTTATAGAAATTTTTATCCTGAGAAAACTTTTTAATCTTGGTTATGTTTTCTATGAATTTCTTCATGAAAGATCAACCCTCTGCTTCAACCAAGGGAGTCTAAGAATCCTTTACTACACTTTGGTAATTCGATTCTCTTAGCCATGCATGATTGAATTTCATAGCGGAGGGAGGTTTTGGACATTTTTTTCCAACTCTAAAATAATGGGCATGTGATCGAAATTACTCCCTACCACCGCCTTTGACTTAAAAACCCAAGGGTTTTCAAACATATGCTCCAAAATGAGGAATCTGTCTAACTATTTTTCCACCACATCCTCCCCTATTCACCCATTACGCATGATTTGGACTAGCTTTGTAGGATTGAGATCCACCAAATGATATTTTTCATTCCAATGAAGAAAGAAATTTCTCTGAGAGTTGGGACATGGGGAATGACCCCATACCTCAAGCAAAGAAATATAAAAATTTAAATCGCTTCCCAAGATGATATTATGAGAATTAAGAAACCCTAAGGCCCCCAAACCTTCCCAAAAAGGGAGTCGATCATCATAAGGTCCATATACATTTATCGGTTTGAAAGAGGAATTGGGAGTGAGATCCTCTAGGTCTACCATGGTACCAAAATAAATATGAGAGGAAGACTTGGATCGATAACGAGGGCTCCATGTCAAGATAAACCCCCTTTGTTAAACCAAAAAAGATTAACAATCAAGAGGACTAGTCTTTTAAAAAATTATTAATTGTTTCGATCTCCTTATTACCATTGCACATAGTTTCCTAAAGTATGATAAAATCTAGCCGATGCTCCTACACCAGTCTCTTTAAAGCGAGGAATTTTTGGGTTCCCCCAACCCCCCTGATATTTAGGGAGAGAATTATCATTTGGCACCCCTTTTCTAGGTTTTCCTTGCTCTAAGGGCCCTCACTATGGTAGTTTTTTTTCCACTTCTAACTTCTTACAAATCTTGTAATTAGGCAAGGGAGATCAGATATTCCCTGCCCACTTGACCCTTAGACCCTTTGTCCAGAGCCAACCCCCCTACACAAAAATCTTCACATCCTTTTTTGGATTTGGATTGAAGCATATAGTCTGATTTGATGACCGAATTAAAGATATAAACTTTAGAAAATTCATTCACACTTAAGGATTTGAAGTGAGGGACCCCCTTTCAGAGGGGGACGAAGCCCGAGAAAAAATAAGGAGAGGAGAATGACATTGGGAAGAGCTGTGATCCTCTACAACGAAGAACTGAACCTACACTACCTTTGTGCACTTTGAGGGTTAGGGAGAAACCCTATTGGGAAAGACCAAGGAAATGTGAACTTTCTCAACAACTGAATCCCTAGAATTATTTTTTTAAATGCTTCGAGTCATCATGAAGAATATTCTTACCTGAGGGTGCAAATGAGAGGTCCTCAGGAGAAAGAGCACATGGAGCTATTTTTCTTGACCTTTTATCATTATTGACCAAACCCTCAACATTATCCACTACCTTTCCGCCCGACTAATTCAACATATGTGAATTTCATTTCCAATACTTTTGAAAAGGAGCAAAAAAAGTCGGTGACCATTTGCAATTTCCTTGAAGGTGCCCAACTTCATGGAAACTAAAGCATAAAAATGGCACTCGCTAGTAGTCCACCTTTTGCATATATTTAAATCCTCCCCACACCAACTCAACCTCATCCACGAGACCATCTTTAAGATCAATATAGAACCTAGACCCTATACCTAATCCCACTACTGGTCCATTTTCATCTCCCAACTAGGCTCACAACCAATGAATTTCCCTATCATATTCCCAATGGAGGCATATTCCCAATGGAGACTAGGATCGATTCATGCCAAAAAACCAACGGGAGGTTGGGGAGAATTTCCCAAACCTTCAATGGAGAAAGGGCATCCTAGGTGGGGTCAAAGGAGATGGCCCATTCATTTAGAATTATCCCCGAGAGGCCCAACCCTAATCCCAACTCCTTTCAAAAATCGACGTTAGGTTTCCCTTAGAGAAAAACTTGAAACATAGCAACCACCTCACTAGGGTGTGGAACTTAGGCCTGTACCAATCACCATAATCCAATTTTCATCCATCCATTTGGACAGATCCGATGCCACAACCATCTTGCCACAGAAACAACCCACGATAGTTCGACCCAAAAGGTCTGGAATGTCACCAAACTCCATGTCCCTTCTTACTATCATACTTCGTTTTTCTTTACGAACCTTCCAACACCTTGGACGTTTAACCTTTAGGGAAGAGTTTTCCGCTACCTTGTGTATAGTCCCTGGTAAGGCTGCTTCACCAGAAATACTCACCTTTGACAATAAAGCTTTTTAATGCAAATGAAATGATTTCAACACCAGAAATCCTCACCTCTGACAATAGTCCCTGGTAAGGCCACTCTCCTAATCACCTACATGCGAATAAATTCAGCGTCACATGAAAATATTTCACTTAAGATCATACCGTCTGGACCGAAGTCCACCTCGTATCTTTCCATTGATTGATGTCATATACACCATGTCGCAGAAATCAAAATCCCCTACCCGCCCCCTTCAATGTCATCCACATGTACTCCACCTTCCTGAATCTGCCACCTTCTCCTACCTTTTCATGGGCAATAGGGTCCTACACTAGGGAATTCATCAAGTGAACGAGCTATGGAATGAGCAAGGGAGGTGAAAAACCCATAACAAACTCCATCGATTAGATGAGATCCAACCATCGCCCTGAAAAAAGAACCCTTTGGCTCTGGTCTGATTTGGCCCGAGTGAAAGTTCATAGTTTAGTTACTTGTTATTGTTACTTAGTAAACAAAATGACACTTGACTCACAATTGGATCGAGTTTCCACCTATTGGTTCATGTTGAGTGAGGTTATATTTGGCAGGGTTACATCTAGATGGAATGATTCAATGACCATAAAGAATATCACAACTTGTAAAAGGATTCAAAAAACTAGGAAGAGTATCGTAGGACTTGGACACTTATGTTTGGGAGTTGTAAAGGTTCCACTTCTCTGGATGTGAGGTGTGATGTTGATCATTTATCCCCACTTGGAAATCAATGGAGCCCATTGCTTCAAGGCACATATAAGGAAATTGACTTTCAATTATTTTAGGGAATACCACTTAGCTTGATGAGGATACTAATTTTCTCAAACAACCCAAAACATAAGAATGTATTGTTGGCAAGTATACTAAACTTGTTGATTGATGATCTGATCAATTTGAACTAATTCTAAGTGTTCTAAATCTAAGTCAGTAGGCATTGAAACCTTGGTTTTTTCATTAAAGGAAGGCACGCAATAAGGCTTTAGTAGATGAATGTTAATGATTGAATGCATTCCCAAGTAAGGTGGTAGATTAAGTTGGAAAGCATTATCACTAACTACTTTGAGAAGGGAGTAAGGACCATATTAAAGTCACTCGATATTTCACTACAAAAACTTAAACCTCTCTTTATGCAATTGTAGTCAAACTCAGTCACCTACTTGGAAAGTGTGAGACACTCAATATGCATCATGTGTTTGATTGTACTCAGGTCACCCATACTATAAGATTGATTAGACCTATTCATGGATTTACTTAACCTACTTTACAAAAGTTGCAACTCTATATTACTCTTTGGCATGCATAAGAGTAGAGGATGCTACGAGTTGTAGGAATGATACATCTACAAGGTTGGATGCTTAGAAATCAAAACAAGTTTGGAAAGGGATATGCTTCATAGAGCTATGTTGAGCTCTATTGTAAGCATGTTATAACATGCACATCCCATGTGTGAGGATGTGCATGTAGGTTATACATGTGCAAAAAATGAATTAATGTTTAGTTGAAAACTTCTATTTGGCCATATGTCTAAGGTGGAAAGTGGTAGAGCACTTGTTGTTGGTTTCAAGCATTGAACATGAAGCATTCTAGAAATCATTGAGAAATCTAAAATCAAGAGAAGACAATATGGAAGATGGTAAAAACCAAAATGGAACAAAACATGAATGAAGTACAATCACACCATGTCAAGGGCTATGGTCGTCTTCTTACACGTTATCGAGATAGTCATTTTTGAAAAATGATCCGCAACAACTATTACATAGTCATGCTCATGCTTGGTCATGGGTAATCCCTAATGAAAATCTAAGATTAGATATTTCTAAGGTCTAGAAAGAACAAAGAATGGTGTACACATACTCAAATGTTGGGTGGTTGGTTTAACAATGGAACATGACACAAGATTTTAGGTAGCGTTCAAAATCGAATTTCATGTTAGGCTAGTAAATATGATGATGTAATGAGTTGTTGTATTTGTCACTCCAAAGTGCCCATCATACTTGAAAAATGAGACTCCCAAATCAATCAATCTTTGGGTTCACTTATAGTTACATATAGTTTATCAAGGTGATAAATAAGGTCATGTTAGAAGTGGAAATTAGCCATATCTACAATAGGTCCTATGGATGCAACATTGTGTCCATGCTAGAAAGTAATGTAAACAATTATGAACTCTAGATGTGAAGTGGGATATTAATCATATACATTAGCATACACATTTCAAAATCAATTCATTATGAGATCTTTTAATCATTGGAAATTTTGCATCTCAATTTCTTTTTAATCTCTCAATATTCAATATATATAAAATTAAGATAAAACTAAATATATCATATAAATATTTATTCCTTCACATTCAAAATAAATGATATATTTTTTTTTTACTAAAACTGAAGAAGATTGCCTCAATATAAAGGCACGACCGAGGTCGCTAAATACATTGGAAGAGGCTGGTAAGAAGGGTAGACCAACAACATAATTCTTTCAAAAACTTACAAAATTGAGCCTAGAAAATTTTCAAGTAGTATTGATTACATACTATATTGTTCATGTCCTGATTAAGTTCAAACAATATATATTATGCCATTTTACAAAACTAAGAACTTTCTTGTTGGTATTCTTAAACTTGATCTTCTTCCGGAGGGGGTTCTAGTGCCACATTCAAGTCTGGAAGTGTGGAATCTGGTATGCTACCAACTTCCTCATTTTGAATTTGGATTGGAGAGCTTGGAGATCGTGCGTCCAGTTGAGCTTCTATTGTCTCCCCTTGTCGACGAAAGAAATCGAATATATCTTGCAGCTGACTGATTAGCATTCAGTGTTGAGCTAACGTTTCCAGCGTGAAAGAAGGAGTAGAGTTGTGGGAATCAATTCAGAGAGATAATCGTTGAGAGGTGGTGAAATTATCATTCACCAGCTCGTCCTCTACATTCTCTCGGGCTTGTTGCTGAGTGTTCTCTTGAGCCATGCCTCTAACACTAAAGAAACCGATTTTTCCAGGGGAAATACCTCCAATCCAGCTCCAATTGAGAATACCTCTGACGCTATTGCTTTCAAATTGGCATGGGGCAGTACCTCCAACGCTATTCCAGTTGAGATTACCTGAGGGGATTTGCCTTCCAAAATTCTTCTTGACTGATAGGATTCACCAAGCTTCCTCTTCCTCAGTTGGAATCAAGTCTACGAGATTGCTAAGAGACTGACTGGAATGGTGAAACATGGGCATACCTTTGAATTTATCATAGTGAAGAGATACCTTGGTGCATGAATACAACCAACTTCGAGCGAGCCCACAGATCAAGTGTCTTTCATATGTTGAGGTGGCATGTACTTGTTGATTTTCCTTGTTGGATCTCATGATGACTGTCTTTTCACTTATCCTTGCCGTGGGTGAAGAATTGGATGGCCTGAAGCGGAAGAGTACTTTGTGCCATGGAGTCCCATGAAGGAGGATTGCAGGGTGGTCGATCCTTGCCATGAAATTGATTATGGATCATTTCCTACAATTTCCCACAAACCAAGTGATATGGGTGTGTGACTCTTCCCTTTTTTTGACGTTTTCCTTACTGCATGAACCCTCCAGGTGTTGATCCGTGGAGATTCTAGAGCTAGGTGGAGCTGAGTTGACAATGGGCTTAAACATTAGGGAGGTGTTGAGAATAGGACCCTCCCCTGAGTGTCCATATGACCAGCGGTCATGTTGACTGCTTGGTTTGCCTTGATGTCAGCTTCTTCATGATTTGTGCGGGGGATGTGGATGAAGTTTGCTTGAATTGGGGACGAAAGGGATTTGATCCTCTCTATGATTCTCTGCATCTTGGAATTCTTTGGAGTTGCCCATGTTGCAAAATGTTGAATTATGTTTTTTGAGTCCCCTACTATTGTGATACTATTGAGATTTCATTCTTGAACTAAAATCACTCCTTGGTACATTGCGTAAGCCTCTGCCATGTTGTTGGTATTTATGCACAGGTTCCAATAGAAATCTAACATCCTTTTTCCTCTAGGGCTATACAACACCCCTCCCACATCTACCTCCCCCGGGTTACCTTTTGATGCTCCATCGAAGAATAGGACATGTCCTACTTGCGACATTAACCAAATTTTGAAGTCTTGGTGAGATAATTGAAGCCGCCAGCATGATTTTTATGGCGTTTTGGGGGAGTGAATGGAAGTGAGATTTATTTTTTTCATCCACTTTTCTTCTTCTTTTTCCAAATGGTTGTTTGTCATTACTTTGAATCTTCGAGAGGTGAGGTACTCTCCCATTTGTCTTATTGCATGAGCAACGACTTTGGAGGGGAAGATTAACTCCTCCTTGAAGATAAGTTTATTCCTTGCCAGCCAAATTTTCCAACAGACAGATTTTATTGAAGCCTTCTAGGTGCAGTGAAAGTTCAATTTTTTGGTGAAGGAGCCGTTGTAGGGTTTACTCCATTTTCCAATTAGGCTTCTGCAATTTGTTGGCCAAGAGGTTTTTTGTATTGATTCTAAGTAGACAGTGTGAATAACTTGTTTGGCGAAGTTGCAATTCAGGAAGAGATGTTCTGTGTTTTCTAAGTCTTGATTGCAAAGGGCATATCTAAAAGGCCCCATAAAACCTCTTTTGAACAGGTTCTCCCCTGTTAAAAGTTTGTTGTGGGATAATTGTCATCCGAATATGTTGATCTTAGGAAGACCGTCTGCAGTCCAGATCTCTTTCCAAATTGCCGATTTTTTTGGGAGATCGGTATTAGAGACGAGAGTTTCATATCCATCCCTCATAGAGTTGCTTGTTGCACCCCATTCTCTTATATCCTTTTGATGGAGATGTATTGGGGCGAAGCCATTTATAATCATAAGAAAATGGCGCAAGGAAATGAGCATATTTGGAGGAACCTATCCCAAGTTCCACCCCTTCCAGGTTCCATTGCTATTCCATTCCGAGATGTCAAAGAGGGAGGTCTTCCTTTTGGAAGTTAGTCAGGTTCTAAGGGAGTCCAATGAGGGAATACTTGACAATTTTCTCAAATCTGAAAATAGATCATCCCAGATCTTGATTTCTTTGCCATTCCCTGGGCACCAAAGGAGATGATTCATAATAAGTGGAAGAGAGGCTCTTAGAAGTTTCCAAATAGGAGACCTTGTTTGTTGTGTTATGACTATTTCCAAGCATCTTTTTCGATTTTTTGAGAGGTATTTATAACAGATTTTTTGAGAGGTATTTATAGCAGAATTGCTCTTTGAGTTTTTGGAGGATTAGTTTCCATGCTTCACCAGGGAGGGATTTTAGGTTGATACGTGTTCCTAGATACTTGAAGTATTTCCAATCTACAGAAAAGAGGAACTGTAAAGTGTTTGTGATTCTTACCATTATAGTTGCTTTAGTGTGCCATGCATATATATGGCTTTTGTGCTTGTTTATAATTCCTCCCGAGGCTTCTCCATATTGATCTAGAATCATTTTGAAATGGTTGGCCATAATTTGAGAAGCTCCTCCTAACATAAGAGTATCATCGGTGAAATGAGAATTATTTATTCTTCTTAAACTCCCCTTGCTATCTTCAAGCCATGGATATTTCCTGAAGCTCTTTCATGCTCAAGCCTTATGTTTAGAGTTTCTTCCATGAGGACATACAACATTGGGGAGAGTGGACATCCATGTCTTAGTCCTCTTGTGTCTTGGAAAAAAGGAGCAGGTCATACATTTATTAGAGGAGTTATCCAGGGGGTTGAAATACAAGCTCCAATCCAGGAAATAAAGGAATTATTGAAACCAAATTTCTTTAAAAATTAAAAAAAGAAACCATGTTTGACACAATCAAAAGCATTTTCCATATCAATTTTTATAACCATTTCTTTTTATCTGTTATTAAAAATGGAGTGGATCGCTTTCTCGACCAGAGTGATATTATCCCATATCTATCTTTTTTCCACAAAGCCGCCTTGATTTGGAAGGATGAGTTGTGGGAGTAGATGCTTTACCCTGTTTTCTATGATTTTTGCCAGAATTTTGTAAGAGACATTGCATAAAGAGATAGGGAAGAATCTATCAAAAGAGCTGGAATTTTTGTCCTTGGGGATCAAAGCTAGAAAAGAGGTGTTGGTTGCACCTCCCATCTTGCAGGATTTTTGGACAAATCTTATCATACGAACAAGGTCTTTTTTAATGATTTTCCAGCACTTTCTATAGAAGTGAAGAGTAAATTTATCGGGTCCAGCGGATTTGTCTGGATCGAACTGATTTAGAACTGCTTTGACTTCATCCACTGTGACCTCCTTGTTTAACTCTATGTTATCCTCTTCCTTTATCAATTGTGGGATGTGTTCGATGAACTGTTTGCTTTGTTCTTGGTTATCTTCTTCTTCCTTGGTATATAGATTCCCGAAATGAGAGGATGTTGTTTTTTTATTTCCTCAAAGGAGTTAATTCGAGTTCCTGATTGTGTCTTTATTTCCTCAACATTATTCCTATGTTGTCTTACTTTGGCTTTCTTATGAAAGAAGGAGGTATTTTTATCCCATGCTTGAAGCCATAATGCTTGAGATTTCAGTCTCTATCCCTTTTCTTCTTTGTGAAGCGCCTTCATATAACTTTGGAAATGTTCTTTCTCCTGTATGATATGTTTGTTATTAATAGTGTTTGATTCCATTTCTTCTTGTATATCTTCTAGCTTCTTTTTGCAATGTTCTACTTCTTCCTTGGGTTTATGGGGGAGGCTTTTATCCGCTCCTTGATTGCTTGCTTGGTCCTTTTGAGCTTTTGTTCCAGTTGTAAACCAGGGTCCCATCCACCCAGTTTGACCACACAGAGGAAATTAGGGGGAGGAAGTCCTTGCTACAGCCCTAAGGTACTCAAAGCTGTGAGATGCATCATAATATAGAGGAGAACCCCATCGCTTAAACATGCATCATACGTATACCCTTTCAAGATCTGATCTGGTTGATTGAGCCAAGAATCGTTCCTCTCATCCAAAATTCACATATACAATGGTGATGTAGCTCAAACGGTAGAGAGCTCGCTTTGCATGCGAGAGGTATGTGGTTCGATACCCCGCATCTCCATTTTCAATTTCTTTACCGAATTTGATGTAGAACATCCGCTCTGATATGTCATTCATCTATTTATACCAACAATTATCCGCATCTTTACCGAATTTGATGCAGATCATCCGCTCTGATATGTCATTCATCCGCTAGCAACAATTATTTATACCATGAGTTTTTAGTTCACTCAGTCTCCGTCCTTCATAATTAACCAGCACTCAGAGCTCAGTTCAGAGACCATCATGATCAGGTCGTCTGTTCGATAGTTTGGGACAGACACTCATCCATTCATTGCCAGCAACAGTTGTCAACAATCATATGTATGGTGGTTATTTATACCATCAGCTTTTAGTTCACTAGGTAGGAGCAGAGTCTCCATTCTTCATAATTAACCAGCAACGAGAGCTCAACTCAGCTCAGAGAGCATCAGACTGAAGATAGGTTGTGTGTTCGATCCACTCTCACCGCATTCCGTGAAAGATAGTTTGCAACAGATGAAAGCTTGCCGCAACACTCGATAGTTTACAACAGATGTAAATAATGAACAACTAAGTTACCTGAAAACAACGACCACCCCTTAATCATAGTCAGGGTTCCGTGGCGCAATGGTAACGCGTTTGACACCGGATCAGAAGGTTGCGTGTTCTATTCACATAGGGTTCAATCCTCCAAATCCTTGTAATTTCTTCTTTCATACAGAAGCTTTTATTCATTCATCCGTTTCCATTGTCGCTTTCATATTTTTGTTGCAGTTGACGAACAATAAGACAACGGATACCTGTGGTAATTATTTATACCATGACCTTTTCTTTTACAAGGTTGGCATGTTGTCCCATCCATCAAAGTCACCGTGCGGGGATAGCTCAGTTGGGAGAGCGTCAGACTGAAGATCTGAAGGTCGCGTGTTCGATCCACGCTCACCGCATTCGTCATATCATTGACATGAATAATGAGCAACTGAACATAACAAGAAAATGTTTACTAAATTCCAGGTTATAAGGAAGACATGTATTTTTCTCTTCGACTTCACAGCTCAGTATGAATTTATGAGGATAGTTAAACTTTTCTCTAATTTCCAATATCTAAAACTCGACATTTTAGAAATTTTCCTATAGAAAAATTCGTGTTTTTTCCGTGTTAATAGAGAGTTGTGAGGTTGCCTCAAATCTAGAATGTATCTGTGTGTAATATGGGGTTTCTCCTACATTTGTTTTTGTCTTAAATGGTTTATATATCTTCATGAATTAAATTTGGGCAGTTATATTAAAGTTTTTAGAAATTGGAAGGTTAGATTAAAGTTTTTAGGGATTGGTATACTTATTACGACGTTGCTAGATCTAGCATATTTGATGGGATTTTTTAAAGTGTCAATTAGTATCATAAAAGTGAAGGGAACAATGGGCACCCTTGACTTAGTATGATAAAAGTGAAGGGAATAATGAGCATCCTTGATTTAACCCTCTTGCTACCTTTATAAAAATTTGAAGGTTTTCATTTTCCAAAATTGCAAAGAGGTCATTAAGATGCATTCATGAATTTACCTAGCAAACTCAACTTTCAAATTTATAAATAAATAGACTTTCTTATATTGAAGAATAAATAAAGGATTTGAAACATATATTTCATTCTAGAAGAAAGGGATTAACAAGGGAGGAGAACGATGTTGGCATCGCAAGATAACTTAGTTGGAGAATATCTTAAAAGCTTTGGACACACCCTTTGTGAACAGTGTGGACTCAATTAATAATTTCTAGACATCCACAATGTAGGAAATAAGAAAAATCACTCATATACAACCCACACATAAATTCATGGAATCATACTTGAGGGATAATATCCACACTGTTAAGGATCGCTACATTAGACTGCTATGTAACAAGCCCTGAGATGAACACTCTCTAAGAGAAGATGTTGTTGAGGGACAAATGCTCATAATATGATCATCAAACAMACATTYTRCAATATGGTTGGGYAGTGYARAGGGMAATGTCTACAAAKATTTGAATGATGTTGTTGAAAGATACAAGGTAGTGGTTCATTGGTGGAATCCCATGAGAACATTGAGAAAARGCACAAATTTGTACAACAAATATTTAAAAAGAACTCGACAATGGGTTGTTGGAATAGAAGGAACAACATCCATCAATATGGCTAGCATCATATGGGTATAGTCACCAAAGGTAAGATGGAAGGGAGAGATACTAAAAATAAATTGGAAGATATTTGAAGCAATTAAGGCACAACAAGAAGAGGTTGGATGGAATGGAGAGGGAGAGTGATGCCAATAAATAAGAGTAGGGGAGGCAGGTGCGGGAAGGGTTTTTTACAGCCCTAGAGGAAAAATACTTCTATGTTACTCCTGGAACCTGGGTGTAACCACTAACAATATGGCATAGACTTATGCGATGTACCAAGGAGTACTCCTAGCTCAGGAACAACAACTCAACAACATTATTGTAATAGGCGACTCGAAAAATATAATTCAACACTTAGTTAAAGGGACATGCCCAAATAACTCAAAGCTGAAAAGAATCATTGAAAGGATCAGAGCAATCATGTCCTCATTCCATTCCTCCTTGTATCATGTCCCACGTGTTAACAACACATAATCAGATGAACAAGAAAATTTAGCAATTGGAAAGGCCCAAGGTCATATGGA
>ML796008.1:66720-77553 GCA_009831015.1 Picea engelmannii | reverse complement strand
CATCGCTCTGCTTGGCGCCTCCCTCCATGTGGCGCTACAACTGGCTACGATGTGTTGTAAGCTGAGTGTCATGTTCGGGGAGGATTTGTACTCCCGTAACATCCGACCCATGAGAATCTGCACACAACAAGATGACAAAATGGATATCTCGGATTTCTCTATGTTCCTCCTCCGTGGGAACTCGTCGTACCCATCTCTCCACACTTGCTCAGTAGCCCACAACATCACCTCCACCATAACTTCACTTGAGGTGAAGGAATTTGAAGGGAACTCAGTCATGATTCAGCACAAGGGAATGCAAGCAGTATATGCCACTCTAACGCTTGAAAGACACTCAAATATTGAGATTGCATGACATTCATGCACCATGCACATAGCTAGAGGAGGTAAATTGGAAGGCAAGCTCTCAATTCATTGTTGCAACCAGCCACACCAGAACTCTGCAGTTTGGAATTTCATGGGGAAGAGGAGTTAAAGCACCGAAGAAATTTAGGAATTTTTCAGTACTCCAACATCAGAGGGATAACACAATATAAATTCATGAGCAACAACCTCACAAGAAGAAATGTAAAGAAAGGCAAAACCAAAGACAACACCAGGGGAAACTTTGTTAGAGGTAGCATCGACAAACGCACCATCGATAGAGGTAGCACCATAGGCAGTGTCAACATAGGCAGTTCCGACAGAGGCAGTGTAGACAAAGGCAACAACATCGACAAAGGCATCGTCAAAGGCAACATCAATGATTGGAGTGAAGGTAATTTTACAACAATCATAATTAGTCTAATTGAAAAAATTGCCCAACGTTCAGTACGTGAACGATCAGAGGAAGAATTGGTGGAAGACAATTTCTCCACCACCCAACAGCTGGAACTTTGCCTTGATTCTCACAACTCCACACTCACTTTCACACTGGACACTCTTTCTCAACACCGCACATTAATAAATCAGTTACAAGATGAAGTCGAGTTTCTTATATGCCAAGGGGAGAACATGGAAGAAAAGTTGGAAGCCAGGCCACTAAACTCACTGGCACAAAGCCAAAATGAGGACATAGGAAGCAGAGCAGAACCTAAGCTATCTAATCTGAATGTAGCACTAGAGCCCCCTCCAGAAGAATACTGAGTTTAAAGAAGTTCAGTAAGGCACTCCTCAATTTTGTAAAAATGGCATAAATAAATCTTTCGCAAAATAGTTCTAGGATAGAAAATAAAATCTTTTCTTTCAGTGAAGTAGGATCAATGCTAGACTCAATTCTGTAAACCTTTTGTGGAAATTTTTCAACTGGGATCTCCTCCACCAACACCTTCCTTTGTAATATGTGAACTCAGTTGTGCCTTTTTACATATATAAAATTTTCAATTTTTGTAAAAGAAAAACAAATGAGACTTTATTTAAATATAGAACTTCTATACTTTTAATTTTTAAATGACTTATATTATGTAAGAACTCATAAACTAGTAGTTGATTTTAATTAATATATATTGCTTCAAGTAAAAATATTGAAGGATAATCGTTCTCTTTTATCCTGGCTTGGGATGTGGGTACTGTCAATAATTTTTTCAGAATAAACAAGTTATAGTGTTTGCAATTAAGGTGAGGAAATTGGTAAAAAATACTAACTCATGGTCATCATTTTGTTTGCATGGAACATTATTGTACATTGCCTTAATTATTTATGAAAAGTAAAACACTACAATGCAATGGTTGTTATCATTGCAATTTTTCAATCTTCACATATTTGACAACAAATGTGATAGTGATATTATGCATACATGTGCGCCCAGATCGGGTGTTAGGGAAGCACGACAGACATAATGCATTGCTACACTACCCCCACACACCTAGCGACTTAGCACAGTCCCCCAACGACGATGCTCCCACCTCGACGACCTCTCGTCAACATGAGTAATATAGTCCTACTGCCCTCTTTAATCCCTCACATGTGAATTATCACTTTGTGTCCTCGATTCACTCCTCCTGATGTTATTATGATTTCGGGGAATTTACTAGCAATAATGTTGTTGTCGAACACTATTACTCCCCACACTATGCTTAGATGGATTGCCTATTTGACAATTCCCACCAGCAAGGTTCAACATTATGCGTGGTTTCTCTTTCGTTTTTTCCTTGCTCTGCACCTTATCCTCTTTGCTATCCATTATACTGCTCCTGTTCTTCCTGTCATCTTCGTTTCCCTTTCTTTCACCACGTCACATGGAGGGAAATGATAGTGTGTCCACAGTCGTCAAGGAGGAGTTGTTGAACATTTTAACCAAGCCATTGTCGCTCCTAGTGTTGAGGCCTATGAGGCCTATACCCCACCGCATATTAGGGAGGAGCTTGACCTTGTTGAGGCCGACGCCTGAGTCCTCTGTCGTTTAGTAGACTACGATGTTGTATATGTTGAAATTGGCTAATGGATACCTAACCCTAGCTCATATCGCGCTCGTGCCACCCTATACTCCAAAACAATGGACTTATATTGGCTTCTAAAAACCATGATGGGGAAAGCGCTCATGGAGTGGAACGAGGCACATGAGGAAATTTTCTTGCAGCTGGATGAGATGAAAATGGAGATTCTAAGTTTAAGCATGAAGATGGATCGCCTCTTGAGCTCGAATGTGGATGGTGTTAGTTCGAGTCATGGTTTTTCAAGCGTTGTTGAGCCTCCTTCCGAGGCTCCTCTTGGTCTGTCTCATTAGGCTCTATGATTCTGCTAATTTGTTTTGTTTATATAGTATAAATTGGTGCGAGGTGGTTGCCCCACCTTAATTTAGCTCTAGACAGAGTCCTAGAGCTAGCATGCATAGTTTGACAAACAATGTGAATTGTACAGGATCTTTGGTTCTGTTTTTTGAAATTATGGTATGTCATGGTAAACTTAAATTGCTATTGATCCGAATTATTTTGAGAACGAAATGAAGGAGGAAATATAACAATGGAATACACATAAATATTTCCAGAAAAACAGAGATACATTAATACACATGTTTAATTAATGAGAGAAATGTACATAAACTGTAAAAATACATAGTGAATAAACTCATTAGAATGGTGGCATATTATCTCTAAGAAGAGATGTGATGGCTACGATCATTCGAAAAAAGATGATGTTTACAATGAGGCTCCAAAGGCCTTTTTAACATAAAGAAAATCCAAAACCCTAACCCTAGAAGATGAAACGCTGAAAGGTTTACGGGCCCCGATGGGGGTAGTTGATGCATCAACTTCCTGAGGGTGTGACTTTTGCATATGATCTCCATTTGGGGTGCACGATAGCTCGTTGGAAAGGTCTAGTTGAGAGGAACACATTTCGACCTAGCCTTGGAACGAGGCCATATACTCGACCCCTAAACATCCAAAAATCGTTGTTTAGGGCCTCAAAATGACCCCAGACATTTAGAAAAATTTCCAAGGTGGAAAATTGTATTATGAGCCAGTGGAATAGGTGGGTGGCCACCAATATCCACTTGGATCAATCCTTGCCCCTTAGGAAGCAATGGTATCCATTGCGTCAAGTTCCCGGGTAAGATTTTGTTGAATCTAAACCTTGGTGATTTGTTTTCCTTGTTGAAGAAGTTGTCCTGCTTAGCTTGTTGAAGGTTGTTATGAACCTGTTGATGGAGGGGTTGGATCCGTTTAACCAATCGAGTTGACTATGGAAATTGAGGTTAACTCTAAATATTGGGATAAAATTCAGTTGAAATCATGCACGGATCATTATAAATGAATTTCATAAATACATTAAAGAGATACAACCTACAATGTAGGAACGTAAATTTCCAAGATGACAAGTCAGATTCCAACAATATATCAAGTTACAAGTGATGGGGATATTTGTTCTTTTTAGTAGCTATCTGCTGCACTACTGGTAATAGGAAAAATTACAGAATCTTATTAAGAAAATAAAAGCAAGATGGATTATGGAAAACACAACATAATTAGAATGAGAATACTTTCAAAAACTAAATGGTTTCAATGCCATATTTGCTCTAGGATATTAACGATCGGGCACCTTCTCTTTCCGAAATGAATGTAAGCCGTCGATCAATTTCCAATGTGTGATCTAGGTGACCCTGACACTTTAGCGTCCCTGCTAAAGTTTTACCAACCTACCAATTTTAGAACTCCCCTAGCCATATTTAGCGATGGAACAAATCTCTCACAAAGTGACTTTCTCACCAATTACTTGTTAACCCGATATTAATATAATATTATCATTAACTAATTTGGGAATTTGGGACTCTAGGCTTCAGGGGAACTGTGTTTGTTCTGGATGGAAAACTCTCGGAGTGACATTATCCCGGAGTCATGTAGTAGCCTGACGTCTTATGGATGATGTGTCGCAAAGTGCCACGTGTCCTTTTCCACATGGATACCACATATCGTGTCTGTTGCTTGCCATGTGTCCGCGACAATTTCCATGTGTCTCTGGTACTTCAGGCTTCTCATTCTCCCACAGTCCTACCATACCTGTGCATTTATTCCCATTACAAACTGGCAGGGACTACGCTTCCATGCATCACTTGTTCATTATAGTTGTTTCCCATTTTATGTCTTTTATTACTTTTTCCAATAATTTTTTTATTCTATTCATTTATACCACCTTTCACAAACACTTTTCCACTACAATGTATCATTCTTCCGTTTTTTTTTTACTAATGTAAACAAGTACACATAGTGTTAACTACACCAAAACTTTGCAATGTCAAATAAAAATACTAGTACAATTTTCATGTGTTTGCATGTTCATCTAAAGTGTATATGTAAAAAAATGGATGATGAATGCTTGGAGGATATAGTACTTATCTATAACAATAATTTTATTTTAAGGTAATTGCCAAGCTACACATCATATTGGTGTATGAGATCCCCTTATTTGTCCCATTGTTTATGGGACAAGGGACCCCTTCACGCAACAATTTCACTGCTAAAGTCTCGGGAGGTGAACCTGTAACCTCGAAGGAGTAAACACATATTGCTAATGCTTTGAATTTAGTTTTAGTGACTATGACAGTTTTTTGTTTATGGGGTCTGGATTATTGAAACTTATGGATTATGTGTGCTGTCGTTCGATTCTAATAATTGGTGCTTTTGACGCAATCGAATAATGATAGGTAATTCACTTTGATGCGTTGTAGTGGTCTCATCTCTAAGTGATGAGGTTCGAATCTTGCTTGTTACAACCCTAAGGTACTAAAGCTGTGAGATGCATCGTAATATAGAGGAGAACCCCAACCCTAAGGTACCAAGAATCGTTTGTCTAATCCAAAATCGTAGCAGTTGACGAACAGTAAGACAACAAATACCATGAGCTTTTATTTTACAGAGTTGGTGTATTGTTCCATCGTTCAAAATCACCATGCGGGGATAGCTCAGTTGGGAGAGCGTCAGACTGAAGATCTGAAGGTCACGTGTTCGATCCACGCTCAGCACATTGCGTCATATCATTAACATGATTAATGAACAACTGAACATAACTAGAGAAAGTAGACCAAATTCCATATTATAAGGACGACAGTTATATTTCTCTTAAACTTCACAGCTCAGTATGAATTTATGAGGTTGCCTCACATCTAGAATATTCATGAATTAAATATGGGCAGCTATATTAAAGTTTTTAGAAATTGAAATACTTAGAAATTGGAAGGTTAGATTAAAGTTTTTAGGGATTGATGTACATACTACGAGGTTGCTAGATCTAGCATATTTGAAATTGATATATTTAGAAATTGGAAGTTTAGATTAAAGTTTTTAGGGATTGATATACTTACTACGAGGTTGCTAGATCTAGCATATTTGAAATTGATATACTTAGAAATTGGAAGCTTAGATTAAAGTTTTTAGGGATTGATATACTTACTACGAGCTTGCTAGATCTAGCATATTTGATATTCATATACTTAGAAATTGGAAGGTTAGATTAAAGTTTTTAGGGATTGATATACTTATTACGAGGTTGCTAGATATAGCATATTTGATGGGACTTTCTAAAGTGTCAATTAGTATCATAAAACTGAAGGGAACAATAAAGTGAAGGGAACAATGGGCACCTTTGATTTAGTATGATAAAAGTGAAGGGAACAATGAGCATCCTTGACTTAACCTTCTTGTTACCTTTATAAAAATTCAAAGGTTTTCATTTTCCAAAGTTGCAAAGAGGTCATTGAGATGCATTCATCAATTTACCTAGCAACCTCAACTGTCAAATTTATAAATAAATAAACCTTCTTATATTGAAGAATAAATAAAGGATTTGAAACATATATTTCATTCTGGAAGAAAGGGATTGACAAGGGAGGAGAACGATGTTGGCATCCCAAGATAACTTAGTTGGAGAATATCTTAAAAGCTTTGGACACACCCTTTGTGAACAGTGTGGACTCAATTAATAATTTCTAGACATCCACAGTGTAGGAAATAAGAAACATCACTCATATACAACCCACACATAAATTCATGGAATCATACTTGAGGGATAATATCCACACTGTTAAGGATCGCTACATTAGAATGCTATGCAACAAGCCCTGAGATGAACACTCTCTAAGAGAAGATGTTGTTGAGGGATAAATGCTCATAATATGATCATCAAACACACATTTTGCAATATGGTTGGGTAGTGAAAAGGGCAATGTCTACAAATATTTGAATGATGTTGTTGAAAGATACAAGGTAGTGGTTCATTGGTGGAACCCATGAGAACATTGAGAAAAATCACAATTTTTTACAACAAATATTTAAAAAGAACTCAACAATTGGTTGTTGGAATAGAAGGAACGACATCCATCAATATAGCTAGAATCATATGGGTATAGTCACCAAAGGTAAGATGTAAGGGAGAGATACTAAAAATAAATTGGAAGATATTTGAAGCAATTAAGGCACAACCAGAAGAGGTTGGATGGAATGGGGAGGGAGAGTGATGCCAACAAATGAGACTAGGGGAGGCAGGTGCAGGAGGGGTTTTGTAAAATCCTAGAGGGAAAATATTGCTATGTTACTCCTGGAACCTAGGCATAACCACTAACAATATGGCAGAGGCTTATGCGATTTATCAAGGAGTACTCCTAGCTCATGAATGACAAATAAACAACATTATTGTTACAGGGGACTAAAAAAATATAATTCGACACTTAGCCCATGAATGATCAGAGGAAGAACTGGTGGAAGACAATTTCTCCACCACCCAACAGTTGGCACTCTGCCTTGATTCTCACAGTTCCACACTCACTTTCACACTAGACACTCTTGCTCAACACCAAACATTAATAAATCAATTACAAGATGAAGTCGAGTTTCTTAGACGCCAAGGGGAGAACATGGAAGCAAAGTTGGAAGCCAAGCCACCAAACCCACCAGCACAAAGCCAAAATGAGGACATAGGAAGCAGAGCAGAACCTAAGCTGCCTTATATGAATGTAGCACTAGAGCCCCCTCCAGAAGAAGACCGAGTTTAAAGAAGTTCAGTAAGGGACTCCCCAATTTTGTAAAAATGGCATAAATAAATCTTTCACAAGATAGTTCTAGGATAGAAAAGAAAATATTTTCTTTCAGTGAACTAGGATCAATGCTAGACTCAATTTTGTAAACCTTTTGAGAAAATTTTGTAGCTGGTATCTCCTTCACCAATGCCCTCCTTTGTAATATGTGACCTCGGTCGTGCCTTTTTATATATATAAAATTTTCAGTTTTTGTAAAAAAAACCAAAGGAGACTTTATTTAAATATAGAACTTCTATACTTTTAATTTTTAAATGGCTTATATTATGTAAGAACTCATAAATTAGTAGTTGATTTTAATTAATATATATTGATAATAGTTTTCTTCTATCCTGGCTTGGTATGTGGGTACTGATAATAATTTTTTCAGAATAAACAAGTTATAATGTTTGCAATTAAGGTGAGGAAATTGGTGAAAAAAGACTAACTCATAGTCATCATTTTGTTTGCATGGAACATTATTGTACATTGCCTTAATTATTTATGAAAAGTAAAACACTACAATGCAATGGTTGTTATCATTGTAATTTTTTAATCTTCACATATTTGGAAACGAATGTGATAGTGATATTATGCATACACGTGCGCCCAGATCGGGTGTTAGGAAAGCACGACATCCATAATGCACCGCTACACTACCCCCACACACCTGGCGACTTAGTACACTCCCTCAATGACGATGCTCCCACCTCGACGACCTCTCGTCAACATGAGTAATATAGTCCTATTGCCCTCTTTAATCCCTCGCATGTGAATTATCACTTCGCGTCCTAGGTTCACTCCTCCTAATGTTATTATGATTTCAAGGAATTTAATAGAAATAATGCTGTTGTCCAACACCATTACTCCCCACACTATGCTCAAATGGATTGTCTATTTGACAGTTCCCACCAACAAGGTTCAACATTATGTGTGGTTTCTCTTTCGTTTTTCCCCTGCTTTGCACCTTATCCACTCTGCTAGCCATCATCATGCTCTTGTTCTTCCCGTCATCTTCGTTTCCCTTTATTTTACCATTTCACGTGGAGGGCAATGACAACGTGGCCGCAATCGTCAAGGAGGAGTTGTTGAACATTTTACCCAAGCCATTGTTGCTCCTAGCATTGAGGCCTATGAGGCCCATACCCCACCACATATTGGGGAGGAGCTTGACCTTGTCGAGGCCGATTCCTAAGTCCTTCGTCTTTTCATAGACTATGATGTTGTAGATGCTGAAATTGGCTAATGGATACCTAACCCTAGCTCATATCATGCTTGCACCACCCTACACACCAAAACAATGGACTTATATTGTCTTCTAAAAACCATGATGGGGAAAGCGCTCGTGGAGTGGAACGAGGCACATGAGGAAATTTATTGCAGCTAGATGAGATGCAAATGGAGATTCTGATTTTAAGCAGGAAGATGGATCGCCTCTTGAGCTCAAATGTGGATGGTGTTGGTCCGAGTCATGCTTTTTCAAGCGTCGTTGAGCCTCCTCCTTAGGCTCCTTTGGTTTGTCTCATTAGGCTCTATGATTCTGCTAATTTATTTTTGTTTATATAGTATAAATGGGTGTGAGGTCATTGCCCCACCTTCATTTATCTCTAGACAGAGTCCTAGAGCTAGCATGCATAGTCTGAAAAACAATGCGAACTGTAAAGGATCTTTGGTTCCATTTTTTTAAATTATGGTATGTCATGGTAAACTTAAATTGCCATTGATCCAAATTATTTTGAGAATGAAATGAAGGAGGAAATATAACAATGAAATACACATAAATATTTCCAGAAACACAAAGATACATTAATACACATGTTTAATTAATGAGAGAAATGTACATAAACTGTAAAAATACATAGTGAATAAACTCGTTCGAATGGTGGAATCTTATCTCTTAGAAGAGATGTGATGGCTATGATCATTTGAAAAAATATGATGTTTACAATGAGGCTCCAAAGGCCTTTTTAACATAAAGAAAATCCAAAACCCTAACCCTAGAAGATGAAACACTGAAAGGTTTGTGGGCCCCGATGGGGGTAGTTGATGCAGTTTGGAATTTCATAGGGGAAGAGGAGTTAAAGCGCCGAAGAAATTTAGGAATTTTCCATTACTCCAGCATCAGAGGGATAACACAATATAAATTCATGAGCAACGACCTCACAGGAAGAAATGTAGAGAAAGGAAACACCAAAGACAACACTAGGGGAAACTTTGTTAGAGGTAGCATCGACAAACGCACCATCGATAGAGGTAGCACCATAGGCAGTGTCGACATAGGAAATTCCGACAGAGGCAGTGTAAACAAAGGCAAAAACATCGACAAAGTCATCGTCAAAGGCAACATCAATGATTGGAGTGAAGGTAATTTTACAACAATCATAATCAGTCTAATTGAAAAAATGGCCCAACGTTCAGTACGTGAACGATCAGAGGAAGAATTGGTGGAAGACAATTTCTCCACCACCCAATAGCTGGAACTCTGCCTTGATTCTCACAACTCCACACTCACTTTCACACTGGACACTCTTTCTCAACACCACACATTAATAAATCAGTTACAAGATGAAGTCGAGTTTCTTAGACGCTAAGGGGAGAACATGGAAGAAAAGTTGGAAGCCAGGCCACTAAACTCACCAGCACAAAGCCAAAATGAGGACATAGGAAGCAGATCAAAACCTAAGTTGTCTAATCTAAATGTATCACTAGTGCCCCCTCCAAAAGAATACTGAGTTTAAAGAAGTTCAGTAAGGCACTCCTCAATTTTGTAAAAATGGCATAAATAAATCTTTCGCAAGATAGTTCTAGGATAGAAAATAAAATCTTTTTTTTCAGTGAAGTAGGATCAATGCTAGACTCAATTCTGTAAGCCTTTTCTGGAAATTTTGCAACTGGGATCTCCTCCACCAACACCTTCCTTTGTAATATGCAAACTCAGTCGTGCCTTTTTACATATATAAAATTTTCAGTTTTTGTAAAAGAAAAACAAATGAGACTTTATTTAAATATAGAACTTCTATACTTTTAATTTTTAAATGACTTATATTATGTAAGAACTCATAAATTAGTAGTTGATTTTAATTAATATATATTGTTTCAAGTAAAAATATTGAAGGATAATCGTTCTCTTTTATCCTGGCTTGGGATGTGGGTACTGTCAATAATTTTTTCAGAATAAACAAGTTATAGTGTTTGCAATTAAGGTGAGGAAATTGGTAAAAAATACTAACTCATGGTCATCATTTTGTTTGCATGGAACATTATTGTACATTGCCTTAATTATTTATGAAAAGTAAAACACTACAATGCAATGGTTGTTATCATTGCAATTTTTCAATCTTCACATATT
>ML796008.1:31096-46995 GCA_009831015.1 Picea engelmannii | reverse complement strand
TTGTGTGTCTTCTGTGTTTTTGTTTCTGCATTTGTTTTATTTTATTGCTCCGCGGTCCTGTTTTTCTAACATTAAAAACCCACAAATTTGTGTCATCCAAAGTCGGGGCACGTTGTGCTAAGGCGTGCACATATCAGGAAAGAGGAGAATGCCACTTCAGGAATTTTGAAGTGAGGAAGGTGCACAACGCCCTAAATCCTTGAGAAGCAAAGCCCCGAAACATTCGAGGATAGAGCCCAAGGTCGCATGTGGGTAAATGTGCAGAGTTCACGTGATCTACGCCAAGGGCCGAAACGCCGATGCAGGCTGTAGAAAGAGGCCGCCATGTTTTCCAGGTGCCAAGCCGACTCAATCGCGTTTCAATCCCGATGAAGGTATTTAATGAATCTGGGGCGGTGGTTGAACATCGTGTCCCCCATAAATGGAAAGCTCGAAAAGGGATGGCAGACTGCCTGAGCTCGAGACTGAAAGAGGCTACATGAACAATCTGACAGAGAAGATATCCACGTAAATCCTAATGCTTGATAGAAGCTACATACGCAACCTACCAAAGAAGACTCAGACACAATGCCTTGAATGTGGTAGCTCGATCACGCCTCTGTGGTTGTCGACGATTTTCAGTATAAATATTTAGTTCTTATATTTTGTGATGGTCGATGGTTGAGCTAGGCTCCCACATTGTAAAGTTTTGATGAATCTCTGGTTCTTCTAGTTATGTATCTTGATTTGAGACTTCTTGTTTAATGAAAGTCATCTTATATTTCCATCTTATTTGCCTCTAATATGGAAGTCTCCATGATTGAAGGATTCACATGGATTTTTATAGATGTGTTGCGATGTATGTTTGATCACAGTCCTGTTTTAATGCTCTTCAGTTTCTTGAAACTTCGAATTCAAGAGGATCTTGTTTTTTGAGTTTTTCTTCCTTAGGCTGCGGGAAGACCAGATGTCCATAGAAGACCTCTACATTCTCCTCACCAATTCTTCCTCCTACTCACTTTACTACAACTTACTAACTGAAGTTGGATCAAGACCTCACCTGCTTGTGCATGTTGGTCCCTGTTTTCTGAGTTAAAACGATATTGCCTTGAGTCTGCGCCCATTCGACCTCTTTAAAATAATCCTGTGACATATAAAAATCTGATGGGTACTGGGCTTAACTCCAATGCAACATGGAGGTGAATTCTAGTGCTAACATTTCTAGCATCATTGTCGGGGAACAAATTGAAGATTTTTCCCTGGGATTGAATGACAAAACTTACTGATTCTGAAGGTGCATCAGAACTTAGTACATCAAATATTGAAACTATGCACCTGACGACTCCACCATTTTGAATCCACTGTTTCAGTGTGGCTGCCTTTGGCTACAACTACACCCCCCTGGGAGAACATAATGATCAGATCTAGTCTTTGATGGTGAACAAAGACCCACACACCCAAACTGCGTATCATTCACCCGACGACTCCATGGTTGAAGAATCGATTGACGACTCCACTGGTATGAAATGGAAAAAATTCTGGCTCGAAGGTTTGCTCCTTTTAATTTCTCCTCTATTCCCGGTTTTCCAAATGTTGTTCATACTATGGATGAATGGGGTGATTTTTTGCCCATCTTTAAAGAGAATAAAGAGGACAACCCTACAGAGCATCTTCGTGAGTTTCATGAACTCATGCGTCAGTGGGAGATACATCATGAGGATGTATTAATGAAGATGTTCACGTTCTCATTGGACGGGGATGCCCGTGAGTGGTATAGATCCTTGCCCCCTGCTAGCATCTCCTCCCTGGAACAATTTCATGCAACTTTTAATAAGCACTATCAAAGGTATTATTCCTCTGAGTTAATCTACCATAACTGTTGTGAGGAGTATAGAGATGGTGTCTAGGACATAGTTCGTTCTTGCGAAAGATGTGAGAATGAGGGACATCCCCTGAAGGAGATGATGGAACTAGTAAAATCACTTTCTGCGAGGATGGATAAATTGAAGGCAGATCGTGTTCGTTGCTCTTTTGAAGAAAGCGCAGAGGATTTTCCAGTCCTTGAAGAAGATCTCCTTGACATCCCTGTTGGTGACAATGGTGTTGGTGATTTCAGTGTCGAATCACCATTATATCCTGCCCCTGATGAACCTGTCGTATCGGAATTAAAGGAGCAGATTGTTGTGGAAGATGATTCTTCTCTTTTCCTTCAAGAGATTTCCCACTATGTTTTTTCACCTGGGATAGAAATGAAGGATCATGAGTTCTCCCTTGTTTTGCAAGATTTGGGAGTTCTTCACTCACCCAGCTTTGATGAGTATTCAAATGAAGAACATCAGATCCCTACATCACATTTTGATTTCTTGAGGAGCATCCAGCTCGTGAATGACATCTATGAATCAGTTTCTGAGCTGGATATTCAGGATTTCCAAGAGCGTACAACAGAGTCTTATCCTTTATTCACTAAAGAAAAATATTATGAGGAAATCAACCATCCTGGACCTGCAGAAGACACCGAGCAAAAGATTGAAGAGAAGAGCTTTCCCACGATCCCTGTTTATGATGATTATGAATCTGACCCTTGGGAGAGACATGAAGAAGAAAAAGAGCAGTGAAGGGGTAGTCTATCTCCTGTCCAGAGCTTACTAGTGAGAAACCATCGCCTGAGATCAGCCAGCCTGCACCGACCTTTCACCCACCTGCGCTTGCTAGAGACACTCAACCTGGTGTGAACAACTGCAAGACAAATCAGGCTAGCTGTTGCAAATTTTCTAGAGTTTGTCGCTTGTCCTATGAGCCCGTGGAGGAATACATGGAGTTATATTTCCTTCATGTTTTGAAGTCTCCCAGCTTTATCCTGACCTCAACATTAGGAGGAAATCTAAAGAATGTAACCGTTCTGTTGTCACGGTTGCATTATCGGTTATCGATCATTGACAAAATAAACAAATTTGCAGCTAGGAAGTTGCTTGAATGGCTATGGTGGAAGTTTGCTTTCACCTAACACTGTGTAAAAATTAAATTAGTTTAGGACTGTACATAAATAAGCTCCTTGGAGCATGTGTGTTTATTTTCTCTTTACTTATCGGCCTGTATTCCCCAGCAGGGTGTTTTGAGCTTGACTCCATAGCCCAATGTAGAAGGCGATTGGAACTGCAAAAGGAGTTCTTAGAGCCTCGCAGGGAGGAGTCTATCCCCCATGGAGCCTAATGTTATCACACATTCTTGCAAGGGGGTGTTTTTTCTTTGGATTTGGCCCTTGGATGAAAAAATGTGAAAGAAGGGGGCTTAAAAACCCACAAATGTGTGTCATCCAAAGTCAGGGCATGTTGTGCTAAAGCATGCACATATCGGGAAATCGGAGAATGCCACTTCGGGAATTTTGAAGTGAGGAAGGCATGAAACACCTTGAATCACTGAGAAGCGAAGTCTCAAAACATTCGGGGATAGATCCCAAGGTTGCATGCGGGTAAAGGTGCAGATTTCATGTGAGCTATGCCAAGTGACGAAACGTCGGTGTTGGTCGCAAAAAGAGTCTGCCACATTTTCTAGGTGCCAAGTTGACTTAGCCACGTTTCAATCCCGATGCAGGTAGTTAATGAAGCTGGGGCGGTGGTTGAACATCGTGTCCCCCATAAATGGAAAGCTCGAAAAAGGCTGGCAAACTGCCTGAGCTCGAGTCTGACAGAGGCTGCATGAATAGTCTGACAGAGAATATATCCATGTAAAGACTCGCGCCTGACATAAGCTACATACGCAGCCTACCAAAGAAGACTCAGACGCAATGCCCTGAATGCGGTAGCTCGATCACACCTATGCGGTTGTCGGTATAAATATGTAGTTCTTATATTTTTTGAAGGTCGATGGTTGAGTTAGGCTCCCGCATTGTAAAGTTTTGATGAATCTTTGGTTCTTCTAGTTATGTATCTTGATTTGAGACTTCTTGTTTAATGAAATTCAACTTCTATTTCCATCTTATTTGCCTCTGATATTGAAGTGTCCATGATTGAAGGATTCACATGGATTGTTATAGCTGTGTTGTGATGTATGTTTGATCACATTTCTGTTTTAACGCTCTTTAGTTTCCTGAAACTTCAAATTCAAGAGGATCTTGTTTTCTGAGTTTTTCTTCCTTAGGTTGTTGGAAGACCATATGTCCATAGCAGACCTCTACATTCTCCTCACCAGTTCTTCCTCCTACTCACTTTACTACAACTTACTGACTGAAGTTGGATCAAGACCTCACCTGCTTGTGCATGTTGGTCCCTGTTTTCCGAGTTAAAACGATATTGTCTTGAGTCTGTGCCCATTCGACCTCTTTAAAACCATCCCGTGGCATATAAAACTCTAATGGGTAATGGGCTTACCTCCAATGCAATCTAGAGGTGACTTCTAGTGCTAACACACTGCATTCCGTGAAAGATAGTTTACAACAAATGTAAATAATGAACAACTAAGTTACCTGAAAACATCGACCACCCCTCAATCATAGACATGGATATGTGGCGCAATGGTAGCGCGTCTGACTCCAGATCAGAAGGTTGTGTGTTCGATTCATGTCAGTTTCAATCCCCAAATCCTTGTTATCTTTTTGTATTTTCTACATGTTTTTCCTAACTATTATATATTTTAGTTTTTTTTCTAGAAATCTAATAATATAAATTTAAATAAAATTACAATTTTTTATTGTTTAAAATCTAAATAAAATTACAATTTTTTATTGTTTAAGATATTATATTAAAAATTAAAAAACATTCCTTCTTTCTCTTTCTCTTAGTTTATGTGATTATTTGATCCTCTCATTTTAGTTTTATTTTAACTTCTCACAAGACTTAATCTTCCTGGCTGCATGTGATTCTTTGATCTTTTTATGCTCTCTTTCATTTCTGTTTTGTTTTACTTATGCATCTCTAGAAATTAGAATACCATTTGGATTGCCTTTAAATAGATGTTGATAGCAATTTGGATAGAACACCTTGTTTCTGTTCACCACGTCACTTTCTTTTAATGCACCTTCCCATCATAAAATTTTGATAATTTTCTTTAAAATTTTATACTCTAACTTAGTGTTAATATACCTTAACAAAACCTAAGCTTTTATGAATACCTAAACTTGTTATATTATTATTATGCTTTTATAACAATCTAACCTAACTTTTATTTTGTATTTTTACTGTATTCTTTTTCCCATTACTACTATTATATTATGATAGCATATTATATTTTATTATTATTTTTATTTTATTATCATTACTATATATATTAATATTAATAGAGTATTATTAATATTATTGTCGTTTATTATATTTTAATGTTAATAACTATAATATTGTAAAATTTATTTATATTTTAATAATATTTTAAATTTGTAGTTCTCTAAGATTTTTAACTCAAGTTTTTAGTTTTATAATTTATTTTTTTTAGTTTTATAATTTATTTTTTTAACTCAAGTTTTTAGTTTTTTTAAATTTTATGGTCTCTAATCTTTAGGTATTTATATGCTTGGTGTCCCACTTCTTCTACTTACTATTTGTCATGACGATATGTTGACCATTAAAATGACTACTATGAACATTTCAAGCAATTTTATTAACTACTTTTACCATAAAAACTTCAAATTAATAAATTTCAATTCTATTAACTACTTTCACCATAAAAACTTCAAATTAATAATTTTCTTTACTTTTTCCAAAATATCTTTTTTAATTAAGAAAATGTAAATTTGAAAAATGAAATTATTTATAAAATTAATTATTACAAAGTAATTCTTGAAAAGGATTTATTTACTTAAAATGTTGCATTAAAATTCAACACTTTATAAAACTTAAATACCTCACATTGAGAAACAGGTCATGTGTTTTTTTCTTTTTAATTAAAATTGTTCTAAGGTTACCTTAGATCTTCAAAGTATCTTTATGAATTGTGTGGCTCCTCTACACTTGTGGTTTGCAAGAGGAGAGTGTCATTCATGAGTGACTATATTACATGTTTTTTAAGAAATTGATATATTTTTATGAACAAAAATAAGTGGTTAGATTAAAGTTTTTAATGATTGATATACCTACAATAAAGTTGCTAGATCTAGTATATTCAATGAAACTTTTCAAAATGACAATCAATATAATAAAAAGGAATGTGGCAAGTTCTTCGTCCCCAAGGATAGCAAGATCAAGAAAGCAAGAGACTTTTCCCTTCGGTAAGCAACAAGTTCTATCGATCAACAGATAGGTTTCACTGTATACTTTATGTGTTGTCACTGTTTCACGAAGGGGTACTTCTCTTCTCTCTCATCTGGTGCCACCCTGGATAACTCGATATCACTTGTGACAACAACTTGGTATCACTGTTGGTGTTTTCTGCAGTAATGCGTCTATGGGGCTGGGAGGGGTCCCCTCATCAGGGGGATCAGTGGGTGTACATAGATTGCTAGGCGCAAGGTGTATCATGGATGATCATCCTAATGTGTAAGGCATGGTCCTCTTAACGGATTGAGAAATCCAATCAACTCTTTGTGGTTGGGCATTGTTGGCTTAATCCTATTATTATCTTATAAAAATTTGAAGGTTCTCCTTTTTCGATAATTATAAAGAATTCATTAAGATGCATTCATCAATTCAATCCATTATCATCTAGTTAAAACAAAAGGGCTAAAGAGTTTTTTAAGAAGGGATCAATTGGATCAATTTTCTTCTACGGGCTTACATGTATTTATATACATTTACAAGAAACTGAATAATAAATGCAATCCCTATCCATATTCTAACTTGGTCTATTTGGTTGTAACCAATGTAGAATAATAGGATACAGATCTTATCATTAGAGGAATTCATTGTCACCAAATCCCAACATTCGTTTCTATGTCTTTTCTCCCTTTTTAATAGTGTATATGGATTATTGAACAATAATGAGAATATCCATTATTTACTTAAATTCCTACGTCTTGCTTAAAATTAACTCAATGAATCTATACCAATAATAATACATATATTTGAGAAATATTTAATGTTTTGGTTTTCATTGTCTAGTTTATGGTTCACTATATAATCCACATATATAAGTTACACATATGTTCTTAAAACACTTAGATTTTAAGGTTGTTATTGTGTACTCTAATCACTACTTACTATATTCTACAAATACATGGCTATGTACATATCTACATCCACCCCCTTTAATGTCTTCCATTTACTTTACTGCCATATAATTATTTAAACATCTTCCAGTCTTCATTGAATAAATCTCTTTTTCACTTTCATTGCTGAAACATTGCTTCCTTTAATATTTTTTTTTTGTGATGATCATTTTTCAATAATTCTCTTCCATAGTGACCTTCCTAGATTTGTTGGCTTAGTGTGACCAAGTTGTATAGTTCAAACAATTTTCTCACAAACTAAAGAATGATGAACTACCATGGTACCCTTCCTAATCTTATCCTAGACTAATGGTATAAGAACTCATATTCTCTTTATACTTAGATTTTGAGCAATTTTTGGTGTACATGTTTGCAATCTCTAGTTTATGGTCCAATATATAATTCTTAAGTTGTTATTGTGTATTTTTTTATTGTCAATTTTAACATATTTTGCAAAGTCACTATATTTATATATATCTACTCACACACTCTCTAGTTTATGTTTTGCAGTTTACTCCTCACTTATTATCTAATTAGATTCTTCTCTTAATTTAATAAATCACTTTTGTTCTTTCATTGTCAAAACAATTTTTCCACCAATTGACTTTGTTTATGATATTCACCTTTTAGTCATGCTCTTCTATTGACACCCTCTTGGTTTCCTTGGCTTAATGTGACCAAGTCATCTAGTTTAATCAATTTACTCTTGAAAATCAAAGGATATCATGTAATTGATGTATCAAGCTCCTATTATTAGCTTAGATCAATAATATCATAACTTATATGCTTCAATGGTATCATAGCAAATATGCTCTTTCTATCTATCATCATTTTCCATCTATAAGAAATTTTTGTGTTTGACACTCATCTTGAAATTTTATTTGGGCATGATTGAGTACTTGAAGCATGTGGTTGATCCCACTCCCCTAGTGAATGATTTAACACGCTCCATGCAACTCAAAATCGTAGACAACAATAGTGTCAATAGTTCCTTGGGTTCTAAAGATACAAGTCCTATTGGAACAACATGCTTTGCTAGTTCATCACACCTTTGGATCTTTTTGAGATAATCAGTTGGCATTCAACAATCGACTAAGAGATTCAATTGTGAGGTCGATGAGTGGGTTAATTGGGAGGTCGACTAGGAGACCAACTAATATTTTGAGTAGTTGGTAAGTTAGAAAAAAATAATCAATAGGGGTGTAGAATAAGACATAAATTAAGGAGGTAATTATGAGCTCTAACCAACCTATGCGGACCTCGACTTTCTCACTTAAAGGGAGTTGGTTACATCTTGGTGCTATATAAGATGGCCCTATGGGTTGATCTAAGTGTGTGTAATGCAATGTTATGAATCATGTGTTGTGTGTGGAAATATTTTGTTTTCTTACACTTCTTTGTATGTTGAGCTATGCATGGTTGTAGTTAAGTGTTTTAATGGCGTCTTTATAGACCACCTATATCTTTGAATACCATCTCTCTAATATGTATAATCCTCTGACTCTCCAACATGGTATTATTGGGTATGTGTTATATTATTTGCACGAATAGCTCTAGTGTCGGTTACGTTGCGCCAAGCGCACAGGGGGTTTTGAGGGCAACACCCCTGAGAATTTTTTTTCCTCAGGAAACGTGTCACATTTTTGCCTCATTTTTCATGTCACCTCAATTTTCGTGTCCATTGTTGGGCGTTTTTTCGTCACATGGTTTCTACCAATGGTTTTCTGTTTCCGGTTAAGGAATTAGGGTTGTTCACTAATCCAGGTCATTGGGTTAGGGTTTCGGATGCCACTGGATCCTATATGTATATTGTATTATAAACAATGTATCACTATGAATGAATATGGAATATGTTGGTTTTCCCGGTTTGGGTTTCCAGGGGAAGAATATCTGTGTAATGTGTGTATTTTCCATTGTATTTTTTCTGTTCTTTTATTGAAAATCTATTTGCAGCAAAATATTGTACTAGATTAAATTCTACATTTGGTATCAAAGATTTGTTGGCTTTAGGGGGATGCCTTTGTGGTCAATGGTTTGGCTCGGGACTGTGATAAGCCTTTTTAAAGTGGTAGATCTATGGTATTGATTTTTAAGGTGAAAAGAAATGGTGAGTTGTTCGAAAATGGAGATCGAGAAGTTTAATGGGAAAATTTTTGAGTTGTGGAAGCTCAAGATGGAATATCTATTGGTGGACAGAGATAAGTGGATTGTAGTGGATCCAAGTACTGCACCTACATGAACTTCAACATATGATAGGAAAAATTTGGATCGGAAGGCGAAGAGCACAATTTGATTGTGTCTCTCAGATTTAGTATTACTAAATGTGTCCGAGGAAGCTACAACCAAGAATTTATGGGATAAGTTGGGGAAGTTGTATCAGTCTAAGTCCCTAGTAAATAAACTATTTCTGAGAAATAAGTTGTATAACCTGAGGATGAGAGATGGAGACTCGGTGGCAGAGCATTTGGATGCCTTCAACACTATGGTAAGTCAGTTAGTATATGTTGAGATTAAAATTTCAGATGAAGATAAGTGTATCATCTTTTTGTGCTCTTTACCAGAGTTGTGGGATAGTTTGGTTGTGGCCATAGGTAGTAATACAAATTCCTTGAAGTTTGATGAAGTGGTCTCATCCTTGTTGTTGGATGATATGAGACAAAAGAACATGGAAGGACAAAGCACATATGCATTATTTGCAAGAGGATGCTCCTAGGAAAGAAATAGATCTAAGTCCTCAAGTAGTAGATCTAAGTCTAAGGGTAGATATAAATATCCCGGAAAGTTTGTAAGGGTATGTTGGAGATGTGGAAAAGAAGGGCACTACAAGAAGTAGCGCAAATCTAAAATTTAGAAAAAGAAGGGATCTGAAGAAGTTTCTTTTATAGAAGAAAATACCTCCAAGGAAGAAGGAGGGGATGTGTACTTGGATTCTTCAAGCACACATGCAGATCGTGAAGCATGGTTGGTTGACTCAGGTGCATCCTTTCATATGACTCCCCACAGGGAGTCATTCAATGAATATTAAAGGTATGATGGAGGTAATGTTTTACTAGGTGATGAATCGACAACCAGAATCATAGGATGAAGAAAATTCAAGTTGAGGCGCATAGATGGAATGATTAGAACACTACCTGGAGTTTTGCACATCCTAGGTTTGGCCAAAAATTTGATTTATGTAAGCAAAATGGACTATGCAGGGGTAAAAACAATATTTGAAAAGGAAACTTGTAGGATGGTTCGAGGAGCGATGGTTTTATTGAAGGGAGTTCGGTTTGGAACTCTATATAAGATGAAAGCAAGAACTATTAGTGATGGGTGTAATATTTCCATTGTTTCTGTTATTGGATTTGAAGAAGAAATAACTCCTATAGTCTCTAGAGAAAATGTTATGTTGTGGCATCAAAGACTGGGGCATATTGGAGAGAAGGGTCTTCGACGACTACACGATAAAGGTATGGTTGAAGGTATGCCTAAATGCTCTCTGTATTTTGATTTTTTTGAACATTGTATATATGAGAAGCATAATCGGGTAAGATTCCCCTCTGGTGCAACAAGGGAAGAAAGAATTTTACAGCTAGTTCACAGTGATGTGTTTGGACCTGTGTCGATTCCATCATTGGGAAAATCTGTGTACTATGTCTCATTTATAGATGACTTCTCGAGGAATACTTGGATATGTTTCCTCAGGAAGAAATATGAATTCTTTGACAGGTTTAAAGAGTTTAAGGCTCTTGTTGAGAATCAAACAAAGAAAAGAATTAAGGTGCTAAGGAAAGATAATGGTAGAGAGTTCCGCGAGAATGAATTTGAAGAATTTTGTAAAAAGTGTGGTATAGAAAGGAAGATGAATACTCCATATAAACCTCAACAAAATGGAGTTGTATAAAGGATGAACAAGACGTTGATGGAAAAAGCAAGGTGCATTCTCAGTGGTTTCGGGTTAGGGAAAGAATTCTAGGTAGAGATAGTGGGTACTGCATGTTACCTAGTCAAGAAATCACCCTCATCAGTGTTGGATGAAAAGACCCCACAAGAGGTATGGATTGGTAAGAAACCTTCTCTCACACATCTATATGTATTTGTATGTGAGGCCTATGTTCATGTTCCAAAGGAAAACAAGAGTAAGCTAGATAAGAAGGTTGAAAAGTGTATCTTTATTGGGTATAAAGATGGTCTCAAAGGTTATAAGATTTGGAAACAAGAAACTAAGAAGGTTGTGTATATCTGAGATGTGGTATTTAGAGAAATGAAGGATATTGTTAAACATGAAGTCCTACCACGTAAGGAAGAACCAAAGAAACTAGAGTTTGATTTAAGGGATGATGAATCAAACTCTACAGAAGAACATGAATAATAAGAAGAAGATCCTCATACTCCAGTATTGAGGAGATCAGTTCGAGAAAGAAGGATACCAGAAAGGTATACTCCATCCGATTTCCATTCAAATTTTTCTTTGTCTATTACTGATGATGATCCTAGAACTGTCAGGGAGGTAGTGGATTCAGAGGATGAAAACATCTGGAAAAATCCCATGGATGAAGAAATGGCAGCCTTAGATAAGAATGAGGCTTGGGATTTAGTGGAGTTGCCGACTAGAAGAAATCCCATTGACAACAAATGGGTATTTAAAAAGAAGTTGAATGCAGAAGGCAAAGTGGAGAAATACAAAGCTCGGTTAGTAGCAAAGGGTTATTCCCAGGTTGAGGGAATTGATTTCGGTGAGATTTTTTTTCTTTTTTCCAAGTTAACGTCTACAAGATTTTTGTTATCCATTGGTGCTGCATTTGATTTTGAAGTAGAACAGATGGATGTGAAGACACCATTCCTACATGGGGATCTAGAAGAATAAATCTATATGAAGCAACCATAAGGCTTTGTTGTGAAGGGAAAGAAGGAGCTAGTATGCAAGTTGAAAAATTCCTTGTATGGTTTAAAAACAATCACCAAGGATGTGGTATCAAAAATTTGATACTTGTATGCTAGGGCTTGGCTTCACAAGAAGTAAAGAGGATCACTGTGTGTATTTTAAATTAATTGGTGATCATTTGATTTATTTGGTCTTGTATGTAGATGACATGTTCCTGATAGGAAACAACAAGGAGATTATCCAGGATGTGAAAAATCAGTTGTCCTCTAAATTTGACATGAAGGATATCGGTGCTTTAAATTTCATTTTGGGCATGGAAATTAAAAGAGATCGGAAAAAGAGGAATCTCTGGTTAAATCAAAGAAAATATGTCGAGACAATATTGTAAAGGTTTAATATGCAGGAATGTAAACCGGTCAAGGCCCCTATTCCTGTTGGTGTAAAGTCATCTTCGGATCAGTGTCCCAAGACACGAGAAGAGGAGGAGGACATGTCTCGTGTTCCATATGTGAGTGCAGTTGGAAGTTTGATTTATGCAATGGTTTGTACTAGACCGAGCATTGCATATGCAATAGGATTTTTGAGAAGGTATATGTCAAAACCAGGGAAGGAGCATTTGACAACAATAAAAAAGGGTTTTTAGGTATTTGTGTGGCACTGCTAGCTATGGATTATGCTACCAAGGAAGAGCAGGATTGGAAAAAGTGTTGGACATACATGGATTTTTGGATGCATACTAGGATGGAGATCTGGATCATAGGAGATCTACAAGCAGGTATATGTTTAACTTGTTTGGAGGAGCAATCAATTGGATAAGAAAAAGACATGTTGTAGTGGCACTTTCAACTACAAAATTTGAATGCATGGAATCCACTCATGCAAGTAAGGAAGCAATATGGTTACAAAGATTGTGATCAGGTATTAGGTTAGTACAAAAAGTTGTAAGGAGAGATTGTGACAGTCAAAGTGCAATTTTTCTGGTGAAGAACCCGACTTATCATTCAAAGACAAAGCATATTGATATTCAATATCACTTTGTGAGAGACATGGTTGAAGAAAAGAAATTGTTGTTGATGAAGGTGGACACTTTGAAGAATGTTGTAGATTCATTAAAAAAATATGTGAGCACTGAGAAGTTCTCTTGGTGTAGAGGATCCATGGGCATTGTTACCTTGGATTGTTCACTATGTCACCTTGTAACCCCCTGTATGCAAAGAAAAAAACAAGCGAGAGAATGTTGGGTATGTGTTATATTCCTTACACGACTAGATCTAGTGTCTGCTACGTTGCGTTGGGCGCTCAGGGGGATTTGAGGGGGGGGCACTAGTCCCCCACCCTGATATTTTTTGCCTCGGGAAACATGTCACATTTTTGTCTCATTTTTTTTGTGTCACCTTGATTTCGTGTCCATTTTTGGGAGGTTTTTCAGAACATGGTTTTCTCTGATGGTTTTATATTTCCGGTTAAGGAATTAGGGTTGTTGACTAATCTAGGTCATTAGGTTAGGGTTTTGGATGTCGTTGTCTCCTATATGTATATTGTATTATAAACAATGTATCACTATGAATGAATATAGAATATGTTGGTTTTCTCGGTTTGGGTTTCCAGGGGAAAAATCTCTGTGTAATGTGTGTATTTGTCATTGTATCTTTTCTGTTTTTTTATTGAAAATCTATTTTCAGTAAAATATTGTACAAGGTTAAAATCTACAGGTATCAGAGCTAGTGGTTTAAGATCTATCCCGTTGTCTATAAGTTTTCTGGAGGTTGTTGATGCTCCTAACAAGTCAGATCTATCTAGTAGATTGACTCAATGGTTTGACTTGTAGACTTGATTTGGGATTAGATCGATGGATCAACATTATGGGTTCTAAGCTAGAGTCTATGGTTTTGGATGACCACAATTATGGAATTTGGGCACAAGATATGGAAGCCTTGTTGAAGAGAAAAGTGTTGTGGAAGTTTACCAAGACTGTGGTTCCAGAGCCAAAGGATGATTAGTAGAAGTTTGTCATGAACATGAATAAGGATGAGGATATATGAGTCATAATGAACTACATCTCTAAAGAGATTCACTTTCATATAAGCATGGTCAATCGTTTGAATGATATCTAGAAGAAGTTGAAGACTCTACTTGATAAAACCAACGGAATTCAAGTCATGCAAATTGAGAAAGAGTTCATATCATTGGATTCTCTCTCTTTTAAAATAATTGAAGGCTATCTAGCTCATGTGAAGGAGCTTAAATTGAAATTGGTGAAATGTGAAAATGATTTTTGCAAGAAAAATGATTAGTTCATATAATTGATCCATATGAATATGAAGATGTTGTATGATGTGTTTTGTTCGATGTTTTGTGTGAATTGGTTATGTAACATTCAATAAATGGTTTATCACGCTTAATACATGCTTCAGTGACACCAAATTTTGATCGAGATAAAAATGTAGATTATAACCATGAATATGTCTTTGGTTTACAAGGCTTGGTGGAAAGTGCACAATCAACAATGTGAAGGGTATGGTAAAATTGTTGGTATGTGGGTTAGCTTTGTGCAATACATGACAAGTTATATCCATTGAAATATAAAAAATATTAGTATATGAAGTGGTAACAACTGCACCAACACAATGATCAATCAATTGCTAATTACATTTAAATGAGTTCATACATCATGTCTCAATTGGACATCAATGAGATGGAAATGATTAATTTTCTCAAGTACCAAAGCAAGATACATTAGTGCA
Organism: Picea engelmannii; assembly: GCA_009831015.1. Classification (NCBI taxonomy): domain Eukaryota; kingdom Viridiplantae; phylum Streptophyta; class Pinopsida; order Pinales; family Pinaceae; genus Picea; species Picea engelmannii. The sequence continues at coordinate 32,273 of ML796008.1, read as the reverse complement.
TCAATTAGAAATTGAAATGATTCAATGTGGATACACTTAGGGATGGACATAGGTGGTTCATGCAGAATATTAAATAATGTGCCGACTCTTTGGTGACCATACAAAAACAATAGTGTAATTCCAACAACAACGAGGTGTGTTTGAAGAAGAAGAATGCTAACTACAATCGAAACAACATTTCAAAATTGTCCACACAAAATATCACACAAATTAATGCTAATAGTAGAATTAGACACAAGTACGTACTGTTGTGAGACACATAGGACCTCCAACAACAATTGTGTATGTCATTTATGCAAGATTTTCATCAAGACAACCCTAGAATATACTTTTGTGCTAAATACCAAACCTAAAATCATTGGTTTTAATATATAAATAGATCATTTGATAATATTCACTATGTGACATGGGTATTCTATAGATCCAAAAAAACGAGAAGATATTATTCTTCCATTTGTAGATGTTGATTGGAGGCTAATATCAACACCTCATATTGATAATGTAAGTAGGAAGAACTTGATTAAATGGTTGATATAGCTAAACACCTCAACTTTCCTACCACACATCCATATGCCATTGGATGGATGCGATAAAAAAAATCTGCATGCATCACACACATGCAGGCTCTAGTACATGATCAACCCATTTCAAGATGATATGCTTTATGATGTATCACCTCTAGAAATCTATGATGTAGTGTTAGATAAATCATTCCTATGTAAGAAGCATACCATCTATCAGGTGCAATCATAAAGGGTTTCTTGTGACCATTGGAGGAAAAAATTATAGAATGTAAGAAGTCCTTTCGAACATCATCATTGAAACTTCTGTTAAAGGCCACAAGATCATTGTCCATACACAAAACTTGGGCTTAATGACATTTGTGCTCATCCACAACCTTCTAGTCTACCAATTCTTTAGAAAATAGTCATGATAGTTGAATCTTTAGTTGAAAGTGTGAAGAAAAATATTTATCACGACATGGTAGGATGGCATGAAATAAGTCTACAAAACCTATTAGGAATGTCAAGATGTGTATATCCCCTGCATTGATCAATATTTCCATAATTGAGAAGGAACAATAAAAATTTTCTCATTTGTTCGATAAGACCATGAAGTTTTCTTCTTTGAAAAATAATGTTTATTGGATGATATCTTTCAATTATACACCCAACAC
>ML796008.1:15103-30004 GCA_009831015.1 Picea engelmannii | reverse complement strand
AAAACATAGGTATTGAAATTAATGGTTTCAAATGATACATCATTGGTTTTAGAGTAATAACTTTGATGGACAAGAAATAGGAATTATGTATTGGTAGTCATGTATAATGGAAACTTTAGTCATATTCAACTACTTCTTATTGGCGTGAGGTAGTGATAAGGATTATGAAGTTGATCCAATATTAGGAGATTTGGGAGATGGGCATACATTGTTTTGTATCAAATGTAATGAATATGTTAGACACTACATTGAGTTAAATTTAAACACACTTGTATAGTAAACTAAGAGGCTAAAATTTTGGAGTTTCAAGTGGTTGTCTAGGGATGGAAGATTAACCCTGACAAAATTTATTTGGAGGCCATTCAAGTTTATTGGATGTCTCTCGCCTGGATCCCAAAGGGAATATTATAAAAGGCCAGGTGTATTTGTTTCTGATTCATATGGTATGGGACTCAAGACCAATATACTCTGCCTTGGGCAAAGTGGAAGCTCCTTGCTCGGCCCAAAGCCTTGGGGGGATGGGGTCTAAAAGATATCTTCATGTTCTCAAAATATTTGGCTGTTAAAGTCTGTTGGCATCTCTTATCGACCACTAGTCTATGGAAATTGGTGGTGGAATGCAAGTACATTCATCCATAATCTGTGGAGGATTGGATCCGGAGGCATGTAAAATCCCTTTCAAATTGTTCCATATTTTGGAAAGTGGTGGTTTCTTCCTTCCCGGTAGTGGGTAAAGGTTTGGCGTGGAAAGTTGGCAGAGGGAATCATGTCCGGATAGGGGCAGGTCCTTGGCTTGGGAGTGGAAACTCTCACATATTTCAACATGACCTTATTGATCGACTCCATCTACATGATATTTTCTTCTTTCATCAAATTGCAGACCCTGGAACAACCAACCTGTGGCAACAAGGGTGGAGAAGCTCTGCATCTCTTGTATTAGATGATTATCTCCCCCTTTTATGGGAAAACTACATCTTATCTCTTCGGTCAGGGCTTATCAGGCTTACTAATAGTGAATATCAATTGGTTTGGAAAAAGGCCACGCATGGGGTATACACCCCAAAATTGGGATATATTGTGTTAAATATTGATATCCTTCAAAGGGAGACGTGTTGATGGTGGCTTGGTTTGTAGAAACTAAAATTTCCATAGAAGGAAAAAAAAATTCATGTGGTCCACTTTAAGTGACAAGGTCCCTACATGGGACAATATGAGAAAGTGCCAGATTGCTGAGCCAGGTTGGTTCCCTCTCTATAGAGTAAATAATGAATCCATTGTTCACATTCTTATCACTTGCCCTTTCTCCAAGAAAGTTTGGAAAGAAACCTTGGCTCTCATGAGACAAGTCTGTGTTTGGATAGGCCCCTCTCTATAAAAGGCATGGAAGGATTGGCTATAGGTTATTGAATTCAAGAAAATCAAAGCTTTACCTTTGCTAGTCAGCTGGGGTATTTGGATGGCTCGAAACTCAACCATTTTCAAGGATAAGGTCTCTGTCCCTGAAATCATTGCAACACAATTCCTCTTGATTCTTGCTCATTTTACTCAAGAGAAGGATATTCCTGCTATTTGTATCAATCTTCCCGAGCTAATTAATTCTTCAAATCCCTAGGACTATTTCGATGGTGCCTCGCATAATCAATTATGTGGGGGTGGTGTTGTAGTGTTTTTATCTGAAAATCACTTCTATAAAATTAAAATGGGATTGGGATATGGGACCAACAATTGTGTTGAGCTTATGGCTCTAAATCTGCTTCTTCAATTTGTTGGGGAGAAGGGGGTTTAATCCATCCAAATTTTTGGGGATTCTATGAATGTCATCAACTAGTCTCGTAAAATTCAAACTTGCCGCAATATTTTTCTACTACCTATTGTGGAGGAGATTTTCAGATTATTGGACTCTTTTGAATCTTTTTTCCTACGCCATGTTTACATGGACCAAAACTCGGTAGCAAACTCACTGTCAAAAGCAGGGATAAAACTCACTTTTGGCCAATGGCATATTACAGAATCAGATGGAGAATTTTTTTTTGAATATTATCATCATCCATTCATAGATGGATGATCTAGATTATTTGTGGAACAAAATGAAAGCATAGAAATTATAATGAAATACTCATGAAAATTGCCAGAAACAGAGAAATACAACAATGCTTGATTTCTATTAATGAAAGAATTTTAAAGAGACTGTAAAAATACAGAGTGCAAGGCTTGCTAGAATGGTGGCAACTTTATCTCTGAGAAGAGATGCAATAACTGAGTTCATTACCAAGAAGATGATTACAATGAGGCTCTGAAGGCCTTTTTATGATAAACATGAATGCCAAAACCCTAGACATCCAAAATCCTAACCGTAGGAGATGAAACACCAAAAGTCATGTGGGCCCCATTTGGGTAAGTTAGTACATTAACTTCTCGACGTCATAACTTTTTCATACGATCTCCATTTTAGGTGCGTGATAGCCCATTGGAAAGGTAGTTTTGAGAACTACGCATTACATCGTCAAAATCTGACTACGTCTACAGTTTGACTGTGGAAATAAAAAAAAAAAAACTATTTAGGGCCCCAAAACGACCCTAGAAGTACAACAAGATATGCTGACATAAAAACATACAAAATAAGCCAGTTGGATTAGGTGCGAGGCCACTAGTATCCCCCTAGAAGATGTGTAGGGCTTCAAAAAACCCCATAAGTGTAGACCCCACAATTACAAAGAAGTACTGAAGAACATGTTAAACTAAGAACTAACAAGAGGAGCAAGTTGGAACAAGTGGGTGACGACCAATATCCACCTGGATCAATGGACCTACACAAGCTCAATGAAGAGAAAGATGATCAACCTCCTTTTATTATCATAATTTGTATATGCTCTGTCTTTTACATTGGTCCTTTTTTTGGAAGGTATTTTCTGGTCTTCTGAGATGGATTTTTGTATCTGCATTATGGCCCTTTGGGGCAGGACACACTCTAATATGGTGTTTTTGAATATTTGTCGATGTCCATATGGAAATTGTTTCCTGCTGAGGTTTTGTTGAGAGTTGTCTCTACCAGGGATCTTGTTTACTTATTTGGATTCATATCCTTGGCTCTCTTTGATCATTGTCGGAACGTGCTCACTTAACACCTATTGAATGTAATTTTGTCTCTTCGGATGAATAAAATTATTTTTTTTTCTGTGGAAAAAAGTTAACTAAGTAGGTTTATAGATTTATATTCTTGTTATAGTAAATGGATGCTTCCCCAATTTTTTCTCTATTGCAAGAGCATTTTGAAAGCATTAGAGAGACACACTAGAGACTAGATCCATTTCATTATGCAACTAGGGAAATAAACTAAAATTAAATTTGATAATCGATACCTACTTTGGATTAGAAACATAGAGTTGTACCTAGATTTGTATAAGACCTCAATATATTGGTGCATGATTAAGCTAGAAAACTGCCTCAACTGAAGCCATCATATCCATAAACCTTCACTATATCTTGAAGGATAAAAACACTCACATAGAGTTGGGCGAAATTCATCCCAAATGGTAATTGCATTAGAAGTGTGGATGACATCCTTTCCATTGAGTTCTACACATTGAGAAGTGTCATTGACCCATCTTTGGTAGACCATGTCCCACCATTGAGATGCCAACCCTTGGAGGTGACATATTTCTAATGAAATATTATTATGCTCTAGGAGCTCCTTGTATTTAAATTATGAGGATAATGCTCTAATGCAATTATCCACTTGATCCCCATTAAATGCACTAACAAACTAACTCCAATGTCGTTATGGGAAATTTGATGTCTAAAACAGGCCTCCTAAGGAAAATAATAAAATAATAGTTAACATAATAAAACAAGAGTTATGAATTTTCAAAGGCAAGGAAAAAAAACTCTTTTTTTTATCATATTTTTTACTTATCTCCTTATAGGTTTACTCAAATTTCAAGCGTAGGCCACTTGTTGGATATAGAATTAAACTTTGCATGCTACAAGTACCCACTCTACATACTCTTGATCAACCCACAATGAGATAAACTAGAAATACATGAAAAAATTTGTTCTTTTCATGTATTTCCAATTTATCTCACTTCAAGTCTATTAAAAGTATGCATAGTGGGTACTCGTTGGATGAAAAATTTAATTCCTCATCCAACGAGGGCCTACACTTGAAATTTGAGTAAACCAACATTTGATTAAACCTATAAGGAGATAAGTTGATAATACAATAAAAAAGTAGTTTTTTTTCTTTCCCTCCAAAATTATTTATCCTTATGGTTGACATCATCATCTTGAACCCTGTTAGTTATTTTAAAGTTGTTTTTTATAGTACATTTTTTAGGCCCATTTTTTACGTCAAAATTCCCCTAATGTACATTTAGGTCCCAATGCATTCCAAAAGAATATGTATATGAAGGGTTCCAAACATTTAATCGACTACCTTCTTTTCCAATCATGAAATAATTGAGTTTTTTGTGCCCTCTGCTTTCCTTCACTGTCGAAGCTAGGAATGCAAGCTCTAATACAAATTAATACAGAATATAACATAAAATAGACAACTAAAACATAATGCTATCTTCCTTCACCAAAATAACTAAACTTCTACATACCGAATTGGCTCATTCATATAAGCACATCCAATAAAAAGAGAGAATAGCTCACTTTCATCAAGTCTTCCTATTTATTTTGAATATATTGTGTAACTATCTTATTAATTATTCACCACTAATCTCTAACAATTGTTTCAATTATTATGCTCCACTTCACCTTCTCTCATATCTTGCATCAATAACAATACTCTTACATCATTTCCCCCCAATAACCATACTAATTATAGTAATATTTCATAAGTGGATCAAAGCCTACCCCCACGTCCTTCAATTTTTTTCCATATCAAAAGTCTAAGCTCAAAAAAAGGCTTTGATTGCTGTGAACACCTTCCTGACCTAACCCTAGATGATATTTTTCGATGGAATATTTGAGCGAGGGCGGCATATCACCCCCTCCTAATATTGATGCATGCACCTTCCATAAAATTGTTGCTTCTTATGTCAAGCATTCCATACCTCTTCCCTCTCTATTTGTGAAAAAACTCATCCAAATGCCAAAGATTTCCTTGTCTTTGTCTACTGGTAGGAAAAAAGCTCTAGCATTAGCTGAGCGAGGGATTGTGGGTCAATTTACTAGCCTCTGGCCATCTCCCAAGACAGTCACAATTTGGTTACAGAAAAACCAGGATCCTCTCATAAAATGATCCCTTTCTCACTTATTCTATGGTAGGGGTTTTATGCCTTTCTCTTTGAGAATAAAGAAGAGTGGGATCTAATATTTTGTAGTGGGCCTTACTTTTTGGGAGTGAGAGAAATGTAGCTGAACAAATGGATCCCATATTTTAATCTAGAAAATGATGTTCTTTTTGTTGTCCCTGTTTGGGTTTTCCTTCCTCATCTCCCTCTTCATTCCTAGAGTGATGATGCTCTATGATATATTGGGAAATCTCTCAGTCATTACATTGATAAAGCAAAGATGAAAGGACATCATTTTTCATGTGCTCGTATATGTGTGGAAGTTGATCTAGAAAAAAGACTTCATGAAGTGTTTCTCATTACCTTGGATAAATGAAAGCATGTTCAACAATTGGATTACTAACAATTTCCCTTTAAATGTAAAATCGATCATGAGTATGGCCATTTAGCCCAGAACTGTAAGAAGGATCCTCCACAAAACCCTAGGAATGGTGTTGAGGATCAATGGATTATTGTTAAAAGAAAATTAGGTTCTGGTAGTAACCCTCATTTTTGGGTTGGTGTGTGCTCATGCCCTGGATCCTCCTCACGACCTTTGCACCTTGGGCCTTCTTCTCCTCCTAAATCCTCAAGCGACCCTTCTACTGCATAAATTACCAAGAATAATAGATTCAATTCTTTATCAAACTTGTAGGAAAACGAACCCCCCCCCCCCTTGTTGGTTGAAGCTTTAACAAAACTAAGTCAGAAGGAGCTTCCCTTAGTCCAACCCCATCCTAGATCGCCCTCTCACTCTCCCATGACCAATTTAAAAAAAAAAATAAGATAGGAAATCCCATTCAGATATTCCTCAAATGGGCATTCTGGGCTTGGTTACTCTCGACCTGGAAGAAGTAGAAAATTTCAAGGATGAAAATATATCTTTTTTGAATGAACGAGCAAGGGACTCAGAAACTGATTTCTCAGTATATGAAGAATAGGAATATAGGATCTCATAAGAGAATCTCCCTCCTCAAAAATCGAGAAGGAAAGCTTCAAGAACTATCTGAGAAGAAAAAACAAGTAAAGATATCCAATTGGGGTCAAAAAACTCTATTCCAAAAATGCTAGGATCTTCAAAGCCACCAAAGAACATTGGTGGGCATCCAGTAAAGAAGGGTAATTCCTCTCAACAATATAATAAAAAAGTATAATCATCTCTTGGAATTGTAGGGGATTAGGCAACATCCCTAAGTCTCTTGTTGCTCAAGATTTTATAAAAAATGAAAAACAATTTATTTTCCTACTCCTACAAACAAAAATAAAGGTCGAAGACATCAAGGAAACCCCTCTAGGCGCTACTAGTCAGTGGTATTATTCAACTGTTGATGCTCAAGGTGCATTAGGGGGCTTAAGCACCTTCTGGAACAAAAATGAGGTTTGTCTAATTTCCTTTCTTTATTCTACCCATTGGATTTATTCTAAATTTCAATCGAAACTTGATGGAAAGTACTTTAGTGTAATAAACATCTACATTCCAACAAATCCATTAGAGAAGCCAGAACGCTGGAACTCCATCAAAGGTATCTAAGCTATGGGAGCCCCATCAGATTGCATTTTTTGGGGAGACTTCAACACGATTAGGAGAATAGGAGAAAAAAAGGGGGTGTTTTGGGTGAGACCCCTCGAAAGATATTATGTAATATCTTATTCAACACTAGGATTTAATGGACATGGTTCCGGTGAAAGGAAAAATTACTTGGACCAATAGGATATCGGGGCTTGGTCACATTGCGACCTCCCTTGATCAATTTTGTAATATACCTAGTATATTACATTTCTTGTTATTTAATAATATGTTATAGGTTTGATATTATGTAAATATAAATTATAATGTAAATGATAAGTCATGACCTTTGGAAAGAACATGACTTATCATTCTCCACGTGTATTTATAGACATGTATTGTATTTCATATAATGTCAAGAAAATATGTAAAATGAATAGTAAATAAATATTATTTATTATGGAAATATGGAATTATGTGGTGTATTCATGATGTCCTCATGAAGTGGACCACTAAATCCACTTCATTTGGTATCAGAGTGAGTCTCGATCTGAATTTTGGCCAACCCTATCGTTTCAAAGTTTCTCTGAGAAATACAGGTCTTTGACCACATTATGACATTTTGCCATTAAATTAAAAAAAAAATCATCAAAAATTTCCATTGAAGAAACAATCCTTCCGCTACCAGAAAATTAGAAGAATTTGGTACCAGATATCAAGAAGAAGAAAATAATAATAATAAATGAGAAAAAGGGAGAAGAAAAATGAAGAACCCAAAAAGGGGGGGGGTGGGATTTAAAAGAAAAAGTTCCAAAGAAAAATGAAGAGTAAATTCTGATTCTACTGTTGGTGGTTTACATGTCCATGGTTTTGGTAAACCATTGGTCCATGGTATTTCCCTACCATATAAAAAAAATTAATATTAATATTAATTCAACCAAAGTCAAAAGATATATTAGTAAAGTGATAACGCGTCCAATTAATGTGTGTAAAGTATATTCATAACTAAAAAGTAATAAGAGAAGGTATTAAAAGAAAAATATAACTTTTCATAAATTACAAAGTTATTTTAAATAAAAAGTGATAAGGTTTAAAAGATAAAGGGAATTATTAAAGTTGTTTAATACCTTTTATTAAATCGGAAGGCAACCAAAGAAATATTCAAGTTATTCAAAGGAGGAATATATATTCATAAATGAGACATATATTGAATAATAATAATAATAAAAACCGTGAACAATGAATTCAATATATAAATCTAAATTTTGGACTAAATGCTCTTTTTGCAAAATAGAGTTTGAGTATATGACAATTTTTAAAAATCACAATCGCTTTTGTCTAGTTTGTGGGAAATCATTTATTATGGAAGAATATCAATATAACTTAGAAAGGAAATCACTAATATCAAAAGGAAAACTAGGAAATTATAAAGACATCAATAGCAAATTACAATTGGAAATTGAGATGGAGAAATATTTTAATGGGTTAACAAAGAAAAATAATCTTTACTTTAAAGAAAGAAATTAGAAACTCATCACACTAATTTAAGAACTAAAAACCAAAAACCAAAAAATGGGCAAAGACTTGCTAGAACGAGATGAAGAAATATCTAGATTAAAAAATCATAATCAAAATTTACTAGTAAAAATTAGGAACTCAAAAGACAAGAAATGAGAGAATCAAAATTCAGAACAAGAAAATCAAGGTGTCAAAGAGAAATTAACCAAAAAAGAGGAAGAAAGCTCATGCCTGAGGAACCTTAATCATAAATTAATTGAACAAATTAACAAGATGAAAGCTGAAAAGTTAGAGAATCAATATATTATAAGTGAAGTTGAAAAACCAAACAATGAGGAAGAAATTTTATGCCTAAGGGTTCATAATCGAAGTTTACTCACACAAATTAAAAAGTTAAAGAGTGATAAGAAGTCGCTACAGGACAAGTTAGATCAACTTATCAACAAAGAATCATTGGTTGATAAAGAGACAATGAATGGACCTATGGAAGTAGAGAAGTATTCAGATGTAAACAACAAAATTATGGATAAAGGAATTAGTACAGATCCAGTGAACCTTACAACTCAAAAGGATGCAAATTGAACTATTGTAAAGAGGTCTTCAAATGTTGAAGTACAAACAAGCTAGGGGTACAGAGAAGACTCAATTCCAAAAGTTAATCAAGAAAAAGATACTACTATAATAAGTAAAGATCAAGTTGCAAGGGTGCCTTATCGACATCCTAATCACAAAAGTCGATACTTCAACCAATATATATCTCAACATAAATAAATGATCGATATTCCAAAGAATATTACTTCCACTACAAGTGGTGATCAAAGTAGAAGCTATCATGGGAGTTGAAATGCATCAAGTTTTTTTCCAAGAACCCTATAAACACACAGTTTCACATAAGATCAAATTAGGGTGGGAAAACTCCTTTACAATTCGACGGTTTTGCTCAAACTCTTAAATAATTCTATTATATCAGATCCTCAATGATAATTGAATCAAGAATGGAGAATCAAGAGACAATATTACAAGCCAGAGAAAGAGAAAAGTATTTTATAACTATGCTTTGAGGACAAAGCATTTTGAAGGGGGGAACACTTGTAATATACCTAGTATATTACATTTCTTATTATTTAATAATATGTTATAGGTTTTTTATTATGTAAATATAAATTATAATGTAAATGATAATTCAATGATAAGTCATGACMTTTGGAAAGAACATGACTTATCATTTACATTATAATRCCTATTTACATAATAAAAAACCTATAACATATTATTAAATAATAAGAAATGTAATATACTAGGTATATTTCAAGTATTATCCATAGCTCCTTCCTAACTACTTCACTCTCCCTCAAATCCTTCATTCTTCATTCCTTAACCTCGGACCATAAGCCAATCTCCCTACATCTTCACTCTAACCCTGACTATGGCCCCTTACTTTTTCATTTTTTGCCTCTTTGGCTCAACCATTTAGAGGTAGACCCTATTTTTGCTAAAATTTGGAGTACTTGGATTCCATGCACCCATGTGTACATTTGGGAACACAAGTTAATTCTGCTAAATCCTGCCCTCAAAAGTTGGACCAAAGATTTATTCAATTCACATTCCTCTTCAATATCCACCCTCCAATCTCAAATTTCAACCCTTCAACTGCATATGGAGTTGAGTGAACCCACCCAATCCATGTTACAAGAGGATATGCAACTCCAAACTCAAATCCATTGCAAGGTAATAAATGAGGAGGAATATTGGTGTCTCAAATCTAGGATCTTGTGGCTCAAGTCTGGTGACAAAAATACTAAATTCTTTCAAAACTAGGCCAAATCGAGGATCTCATAAAATAACATTACAACAATAACCTTGGAAGATACAACTCTACTCACAGATTTTGGGGACATAAAAAAGGCATCCCATAATTTTTTTTAAAGATCGCCTCTCCTAGAATGTTGAAGGAGATAAGGGTAACATTGATTCTCTTCTTGAGAACATTCCTTCTTTAATTGCAGATGAAGATAACATGATCCTCAATTTCCCTATAGATGAAGTTGAAGTATATGTAGCGGTTTGGAGCTTAGGCCAGATAAATCCCCTAGGCCAAATGGGTTTCCTATCTCCTTTTACAGACACTTCTAGGACCTTATAAAGTACAACTTGATTAGAATGCTACATTATACCCATCAATTTCTCATATTAGGGGGAAATGTTAATTCTTCCTTCCTAGCTCTTGTTCCTAAAGAATCCAACCCTTCTTCCTTCTCTTGTTTCCACCCCATCTTGCTCTGTAATTCCTCCTATAATATCCTCACCAAATTCATATCCTGTCATCTCAAAATCCTTCTTCCCAAAATCATTTCCCCCAACAAAGGAGGCTTCATGAGGGATAGACATATAACTGATAATATAGTTAGTGTTCAAGAGGCAATCCATTCCAGCTTCTCATCCAAAGGAAATTGTATGGTAATTAAACTTGACATGGCTAATGCTTTCGATTGTGTCTGTCACTCTTTTATTTTTCAGGTGCTCAAAAAATTTGGTTTTAGCATCGATTCCATCAAGTGGGTTGAATCTTGTATGAAAGGCCCTTGGATATTACCTCTGGTAAATGGCCGTCTGACTGGTTTCTTTCAAAGTGATTGGGGATTAATACAAGGCTTCCCACTTTCACCTTTTCTCTACATCATCATGGTAGACTCTCTTAGTCAAAAATTATAAGCATAGAGGATATGAGGGAATCTTCCTATCATTCAAGTTTCTCATGGTGTCAAAATCATGAATCACTCTTAGTTTGCTGACGATACCTTACTATTGGGGAGAGCCTCTCTGATCATAGTTATGTGATTTAATCATGTCTTAGATACCATTTTGGATGCCTCAGGGGGAGCTGTGAATCACATGAAATGCCAAGTTTTGAGCTAGCACACTCAAGCATCAGTTTTACATGCCATCTCCCATATTTTTGACTTCCCATTTGCTAGCAATTGGACATCCTTTAAATACTTGGGCATCCCAATCTCTTTAAGATGCTTCAATTCATTGGATTGGATGCACATTCTGGAAAACATCAATGCTAAATTAATTCATTGGGGATCTCAATGGCTCAATATTGTATGCTAGATTGTTCTCATTAAAGAAGTCGTCTTGACCCTCCCCCTATATCAATTATATTCACTTCTAGCACCCAAAGGCATCAAAAAACAATTTTTCGTAAAAATTCGATAGTAACTATGGCAAGGGGGAAATCAAAATGAGAAAAAAATTCATTTGGGAAAATTGGAAACAAGTGACAAATCCTGTGATACAAGGAGGCTTGGGAATTCAGGACCTGGAACTTATGAACTTATCCATGGGGGCAAAGCTAGTTTGGAGCCTAATTATAGGTAAGCCTATTTGGTGGAAGCATGCCATATGTAAAAAATATTTTTGAGGTCCATGTATCCGCTGTTTATATTACCACCCATAGTTAATAAAGGCTCCCCTATCTTCAATCTCATGCTTTCATCTTTGTCTATTATAACCATAAATCTTAATTGGGTCCCTGGGAATGAAAAGTGTATCAAAATTTGGGAGGATGCCATTATGAATCAGGATTGCCTCTCTCACCAAGACGATCTCTCTCCTCTTCATGAGTGGATGCATGCTAATGAGATCATTAAGTTGTTCGATATTATAAAATGGGATGAAACATTAATTATTTGGATTGGATGGAATCTGGAACTCCTTTCTCCACATTTGTCCCCCTTTTTATGCTCTTTTTTTACTTCTCTTCAGGGTTGGTCTCTGTGCAGTTTGTTAATTAAACATGATTGGGGTTGGGGAGATGCACAATACTCTATTAAAAAATGTTTTAAGTTCCTTCAAGAATAACAACCAACCTTCCCCATTCAAAATTATGGAAATCGTTTTGGCACACAGATGGTATGCCCAAGATAAATTCCTTCACATAGCTTGTATCCCATAGTAAAATTCTCTCTGCTACAAATCTAATGAAAAGAGACATCCTTGGACCTTCCAGGTGTGTCTTGTGTCGAAAACATGAGGAAACTATTCAACACTTATTTTTCCATTGCAATTACTCTAAGGAAGCATGAAAATTTTATCTTGGGGACCTCTTCCATCTTATGAATTGGCCCAATAGAGTTATTAATTTCTTAACGAGTTGGAATAAAAACTACAGAGGAAGCTTCTATAAAAAGCCTGAATTCAAGCGCTTATGGTAGGTCTTTCCAAAATACATTTGTTGGACTATATGGATGTCGCAGAACAAGAGCATATTTTAGGACAAAACAACTCCTCCCAAGCAAATAGCGGTGAAAGCTATTTATCTATCCTCTGAATATTGCCATATTTGATTTCTCAAGCAAGATCAAAGATTGGAGATTTTTGAAATACAATGGATGAATCAATTTATACATGTTGCTGCCCCTCTTCTGCAACTTGGGAAAAAATCTTATATTCCTAAGTGGGCTATAAGGAAAATGAAAGAAGAATTTTATGAGTGGTTGAAGCAGTTGGGGACTCATTCTCTATTCTTTGATGGAGCCTTATGAAACAATCATGGGGTGGCAGGTGCGGGTGTGATTCTTTTTTACCCCAGAGGTAACATTGTTACTCTTTATTCATGGGGATTGGGAGCAACTTCTAACAACATAGCTGAATCTTACGCTCTATTCCTGAGGCTAAGTCTTGCTAGAGAAAGGAATATCATCAAGTTGGCAGTTTTTAGAGACTCAATGATCATGATCAAAGCGATCATTAATCGATCTCAATTTGGAACCAACTTATTCAATACAATAATAAGTCGTGTCATTGCACTCAGTCAAAAAAATCGAGGAATTCCATATTTACCATGTCAAACGAAATTTAAATTCCATTGTTGATCATCAGGCCAAAGGGTGCACTAGACTAAGCAAGGGCGAACTATTGGTTAATGGGGTGGTGGGGTCTCATGTATTTCCCTAATGCTCCCTCCTCCCCTTTAATTTTTTGTTCCCTCAAGTTGGAAAGTGGCAGGTCTCAGGGGTTGGGTACCTATCTTCGCACATATGAGGATTAAATTTCCCTATGTGTTAGTTCTTTCGAATGTCTGGTGTGCTTGTTTTGATGGGGTTTCAATGGATTCTTTCTTGGATTTTTCATTTGCGCAACCTTTTTATGATCATGTTATTTGGGGTTTTGCAGATTTTTTTGCTAAGGGGATGTTGTTTGGGGTAATCATCTCTCGTTCGACGAGTCCTGATATGCCTGCCTCAAGCATACGGATCCTGGGTGTGCTATCAATTGCAAGGATTTATTGCATACTAAGTCCTGCCTTGCTCGTTTTGATCAGAGGGTAACTTGACATCCTCTGTGTTTTCTCTCAATCGCTGATGCAGCTAGTGAGGTCTCTATGTTCATCATCTTATATAGCTTTGGCGTGATAAGTGCCATGGTTTTTTAAATCTATCCCTTCCTTGCTACAAGTTTTCGTTAAATTGTTTTTAGGGTCGAGACTTGGGTTATTGTGGAGCTGGTGTACTTTGGAAAGGGATATTGTAGCCTCCACCCATGGAGACCTCCTGGAATGATATCAGGAGAGTTTTTAGGAGGCATGAGGAGATTTCACAATCAAATAGGTTATCCCTCCATTACTTATCAAGCATATTTGGAGATTTTGAGTAGGCCCTAGCCAACCTGACTATCTCTAGGAATCAAGAAACAAAGGTGGCTCTGCAAGATCTTAATAGGGGGGTGGATAGAATATAATAAAAAATACAATAGATGAAGGCTCATCTCAACACCGAACCTATGACATCGACATCTTATGTCCACAGGGGCTAGCATTCCAGAGAAGGAGTTAACAGTGGTTCAAGTACCAATGGTCGAGGCATTGTCCCCATGGAGATTGAAGAAGGAGTTCCTCCTAGAGCTCATGAAATTCCAAACTCTTTCTCTTCTAATTAATGTATGTTTTTTAAGTTTATCTGGTGTTTAGTTGTTTTTACAAGGATGTAATCAACTCAGATGAACTTAGAAATAACATATCAGACACATTTTCCCTCTTACTATAAATTTAGAAATTTTGACAAGCTTGAAACCTCACTTTGTAAACTCTTACTCGTGCTGGTTTGACACAACCCTTTTAATATAATCTTATTTCAATTATGGTTAAAAAAATAATAATATTTCTAAGTTAAAAATGTAAACATTATCCCAATAACCATACTTGTTAGAGTAATATTGCTAAGTTAAAATTATAAATAAATAATCAATTTTTCTGGTATAATGATCCATCCGAAAGTAATTAAGCATCTATAGATACCTCGAATTGTGAATGCATGATTGGAGTAACATGAGATTTCTTAATTTCTCTATTCCAATTATGAGATTCCTTAATTTCTCTATTCCAATTATATGCATTAAAGATCTATAGATACCTAGAATTGTGCATGCATGGTTAGAATAACATGAGATTCCTTATTTTCTCTATTCGAATTATATGCATCATATTCATTTGGTTAAAAGTAAACTTAATGATTCTAGTTATGGATATTTATTTAATTAGTAAGTGAAGTTAATGATTCTAGTTGATGTTATTATTTCATATTTAATTAAAAATGAAAT
>ML796007.1:377027-389427 GCA_009831015.1 Picea engelmannii | reverse complement strand
CACAAACATATTCAAGCAAAATACTTTGTTTGGTGTTCCTACTATAGATCTCTAAGCTACGTATGCATAAGAAGAATACAAAGGAACAAGATCGCCTCAATAAAGCAATGGCACCAAGAAGACTCTCAACACCATATGTCCTCCAAATATTTCCTTTATTCAATAACAAGCTTGAGCAAATACTTGCCACAATATTGAGAGAAGAACAAGGACAAAAGAGAAAATGGGTTCATCATGGCCTTGATCATTTTTTTGAAGAAATACAACAACAATAGTTTCTTCAGATGAAAAAGAGAAAATCTGAAATTCCTTAGCATAATCTGGACTAATGAGGACGAGAGCTTCATATATGACAGTTTTAATATCCTAAAATGCTCTCTTACTTTCATCATTCCATTCAAATTTAACATCCTTCTTAAGCAACTTATAAATAGGTTTCACAATTTCTGCATAATTAGGAATGAACCTATGGACAAAATTGGTCTGGCCTAGGAAGGATTGGAGAGATTTCTTATAAATAGGCAAGGGCACCTTTCCAATTGCCTCAACTCTCTATGGCTCTAACTTGACCCCATATTTTGAAATTATATGGCCCAAGATTTTACCTTCTATCACCCCAAAAAATGACTTAGAAGGATTCAAGGAAATTACAAACTCTCTACACCTATCAAAAATTTGTTTAAGATGACCAATATGACTCTTCCCATCCTTAGAAAATACTGTCAAATCATCTTGATATATTTCAATTAATTTTCCAATTAACCTTCTAATGGCATAATCCATAGGGGGGCACAACATCCCTAGGGGGGATTATGAAATGATGTGATGGATAGGTGAGGGGGTGAAATAAAGTTAGGAATGGAGTTTGTCTAGCTTAGGAAAGTGGTTAGGCATCTTCTCCCGCTCTTTCTCTAACTTTTTTTCTCATTTTTACAAAAAAAATGACATTTTCATTTTGTCAATTAAGCAATCAAATTGCTCACTCTAGACTATCTTGAACTCCTCATGGAAAATGACCTGGAAAAACTTGTCCAATTGAGTTGAAACTTGGTCCAAGGGTGTAGGGGGTCTCATTCCATTTATTTTGAACACAAATACCCCTATCAAAATTCCCAAGGGCCTAGTTTTTACATTTTTACATCAAGAACAATTCAAATTACCATTAATTGGGTAATTTTAATAAATAAATAAAAACTACTTAGACTCGATGGAATTCCGCAAGACTCTAGGAGATGTCTAGCATGGTCATTTACAATATTCAAATACGCTAGTCACCCATAGGGTTCGATCGTTAGAACGTCTTTCACCACTTTGGAGGATTATTGTGGGAGTGAAAAACACAAGGGTAATTAAAAAGGTTGGTTATGCCAAATTAATTACCTAAGGAAAAAAAACATTCGATGAAATTACTTCCCTAATGATAAAGTACTAGGAATCTAACTTGCAATATGATCCATGCATACCCATTACATTATTATCCCACGCAGGGGAGCGGAAATTCCAATTACACAATGAAGCGTTGAGGCCAAAACTACCTTGTAGAACCAACAAGTATTCAACTTTGTTACGCCTTTAGGAACATCTTGCTTTATGTCTAACAGTGAGGTCAAAAGCAAGGAATACACACAGCGTCTTGCTTTACATCTAACAACGATGCCAGAAGCAATGACTCATCTTGCTTTACGTCTAACAACGAGGTCAGAAGAAAGGAATACATATATACTCCCCCTTTCAGGGAGGGTCCTTTCGGACTACACCAAGCTTATCTCGAAAGTGTTCAAACTTTATACGAGATGGAGGTTTGGCCAACACATCAGTAACCTATTCATCTGTGCTAATGTACTGGAGCTTCAAGGCTCCTCTCTGTACAATGTCACGGATGAAATGATAGCGGATCTCTATGTGCTTCGACCTGTCGTGGAATACAGGATTCTCTGTCATCTTTATGCATCTCTGGTTGTCACATAGAATCACGGTTGCTCTCATCTCCAAGTCAAATAGGTCGTTCAACAACTTTCGAATCCATATAGCTTCGCAGCTAGCAGAACAAGCGGCAACGTACTCTGCTTCCATTGTGTTGAGAGCAATATTGGATTGCTTCCTACTCTGCCATGAGATCATGGCTGATCCCAAACTAAAACATCATTTCTGTTAGCAATGCTTCCTGCCCAATCTGAATCAGTGTATCCACTCAATGTGAAGTCATGATCTCCATCATAGCTGAGACCATAATCCATTGTACCTTTAAGGTACCTCATCACATGTTTTGCAGCCACTAGGTGAACATATTTGGGCTCTACCAGAAACTGACTCAAGGTGTTCACTGCAAAACAAATGTCTGGTCTGGTGTTCATCAGGTACATCAGTGATCCAGTAATCTGTCTGTACACTATGGCATCTATCAAGTCTGATGAAGTATCGACCAACAGCTTCAGCTTCGCTTCCATGGGTGTATTCATGGGTTTGCATTCCAACATGTCAAATCTCTTTAAGATTTCGACTGTGTACTTCCCTTGGTTAAGGAAGATCCTTTCTGGACTCTGCCATACCTCAAGACCTAAGAAATAATGCATTAGGCCAAGGTATTTCATTTCAAATTCTGCGGCAAGTCTCTTTTTACATTCAACGATGAGCTTTTCTTCTCTAGTTAAGAATAAGTCATCCACATACAGTAGTAGGATTACTGGTTCATTATCCATAATTTTGAAGTAGAGATTTGAGTCTGCTTTACTCTTGGTAAAGCCTAAGCTCATCAAGAAACTGTCTATACGACCATACCAAGATCTATGGGCTTGCTTCAATCCGTATAAGGATTTCTTCAATCTGGAGACATGAGACTTCTTGTCTTCAACCTCAAATCCTTGGGGTTGCTCTATATACACTTCCTCTTCGATAACACCATTCAGGAAAGCTGTCTTCACGTCCATCTGGTGCAGCTTCCATTTTATCTTAGCTACAAGAGCTATGATGGTTCTAATTGAAGTGTATCTGGCTACAGGAGCGAATGTCTCTTCATAGTCAATGCCTTCTTTCTGGGAAAATCCATGAGCAACAAATCTTGCTTTATATTTCTCAATACCTCCATCAGCAACATGTTTTATTTTGAAGAGTCATTTTGATGATACCACATCCTTACTTTTTGGTTTGGGAACTATTTCCCATACATCATTCTTTATTATGGATTGGTATTCCTTTGTCATGGCATCTGCCCATTCCTTCTTTTGAATGGCTTCTTCAAAGTAGGTAGGCTCCTTATCTAGGAGATCACACATCAAAGCCATGTAACTGGAGAATGGATTTGGTCTTTACACCTGTCTCGTGGTTCCTTCTGGAACACCATACTTCTCTCCATCTTGAATAAGCTCTCTTGCCCAAGCATGCTCTCTTTTATGGGAGAACGTCATTTGAGGAGGTTATTGAACTTCTGTTATATCGTGGTCTTCAGGAGTCTCCTCATCAGGGGAAGTCACGACTTCCCTTACTAGTTCTGCAGCTCTGGGAACTTCCCTCATGGATTCTGCAATCCTGGGATTTACAGGTTCCTCTTCATATACTTCTTCAAGCTAGCATCTTCTTGATTTATTAAGCATTGCTTCTTCATCAAAGGTCACATTCCTGTTGATCTCAATGTGGCGGTGACCAGGTATGTAGATTTTGAAGGCCTTGGAGACCTCACAGTATCCCACAAATATTTCCTTCTTTCCGGAGGGTTCCAACTTGTTTCTTTTCTCTTTCGGTATATGAATAAACACTGGACAGCCAGATATTTTGAGATGGATTACCTCTGGCTTCTTTCCGGTGAACATTTATTCTGGGGTCTTGAACCCAAGTGCGCTATGGGATAATCGTTTATGCACATAAACAACTGCCATTGCTGCTTCTGCCCATAAGCACATAGGAATATCTTGATCATGAATAATGGTCTTTATAGCTTCCATAATTGTTCTGTTCTTCCTTTCAGCTACACTGTTTTGTTGAGGATTATAGGGAGTAGTGAGTTCCCTCTTGATCCCAATATCTCTGCAGAACTTCACGAACTCTTTTGAGGTATATTCTCCTCCATTATCTGACCTGAGTATCTTAATCTTTCTTTCAGAAGGATTCTCTATCAAGGCTTTGAATTCCTTGAATTTACTGAATACCTCATCTTTAGATTTCAAGAAATATATCCAGGTCTTGCGAGAATAGTCATCAATAAATGATACATAGTACACATACCCGCTAATGGAAGATGATGGAATTGGGCCACACACATTTGAGTGAATGAGTTCCAGCATTCCTTCCGCTTTGTTCTCCCTTTTTGGAAAAGGGTTCTTGATGTTCTTCCCTTGAGCACATCCATTGCATATGCCTTCTTGATCAACCTTGAGTTCTGGTAAACCTGTGATAGCTTTGCATATGTATGGTAGCGCCTTGTAGTTGATGTGGGCTAATCTTCTATGCCAAAGTTTGCATGAGTTTTCAATGGCATGGATCATGGCAGTCTCTGGGTGACCCTTCAGTTTATATAAGCCATTTTCTTCATTTTCGATGACGATTGCTTCATTTATGGTTTCTCCCTTAGCCCACATAAGAACTTCTCCATCTATGAAGAGATTCGTCTGAAGAGGCATCGCCGAAAATATGCATGGTCTCCGACTCAATGCATCAAACACTTTGTTCATTATTCCTTTTATGTAAGAAATCTCAAAATCGTACTCGCTAAGCAATTTTGACCAACACCTTTGTCGCGCATTCAAGTTGCTTTACGTAAAAATGTGTTGTAAACCACAGTGGTCCATTTTTAGTTCGAAATTTCGTCTGATTAGATAGTTTCTCCAAACTCTCAAGGCATATACAATGGATAACAACTCCAAATCATGCGTCGCATAGTTCTTCTCATGCCTTCTCAACTTTCTCGATATGTAAGCAATCACATGACCGTCTTGCATAAAGACTCCACCTAATCCTTCTTTGGATGTGTCAGTGCATACCAAGAAGTCCTTGTCCATGCCAGGGACCTTTAGTATAGGCGTTGCTGTTAACAGCTCCTTGAGCCTCTGAAATGCTTCCGCGCATTTCTCGGTCCAAACAAACTTCTTGTTCTTCTTCTATAATTCTGTAATCGGATTTGTTATCTTCGAAAAACCCTTGACGAACCATCGATAGTATCCCGCTAAGCCCATGAAGCTACACACTTCTGGGACATTCGTCGGCACAGGCCATTCCATGATAGCCTCGACCTTTGTTGGATCCACATCGATACCTTCGTCGGATATGACATGCCCCAAGTAATGAATCTTCGATTGATAAAATGAGCATTTCAACAGCTTCCCAAACAATTTGTTCTCTCGTAGACACTGTAGTATCAGGCGCAAGTATTCATCATGCTCCTCCATCGTCCGAGAATATATTAAAATATTGTCAATGAATACTTGGATGAACTTGTCCAAGTATTCGTGGAACACCCCGTTCATCAAACTCATAAATACCCCTGGGGTGTTTGTCAGTCCAAACAGTAAAACGGTAAACTCATAATGTCCAAACCTTATCTTAAAGGCGGTCTTAGGAATGTCGTACTCCTTGATCTGTAACTGGTGATACCCTGATCTCAAGTCGATCTTTGAAAACATCGTCGTTCCTTTCATCTAATAAATAAGATCGTTAATCATTGGCAACGGATATTGATTCTTGATCATTGCCTTGTTCAATTGACGGTAGTCAATGCAGAGTCTCCATGATCCATCCTTATTTCATATAAAAATCACAGGTGCACCCCACGGTGACACACTTGGATGTATAAGTCCTAGATCTATCGACTCCTTCAGTTGCATTCTCAACTCCTGTAACTCCGAGGTCGACATCTGATAAGGCATTCTCGTTATTGGTTCAGTTCCTGGTTTTAGTTCGATGGTAAATTCCAACTCCCTCTCAGGTGGCAACCCTGGTAACTCCTTTGGGAAGATGTCCACAAACTCTTGTACTACCGAAAGGTTTTCCAGTCCTTCTACCACACCTTTTTCATTTAACGCAAGGATCATATATAGCTTGCATCCCTTGCACATGCTCTTTCGTAGTTGTAGGGAAGAGACGAACCTTAGGGAGACTCCCTAGTTCTGACCTACAATCATGCATCTCTGTCCCTCCTCATTGACCAAGATCAACCGTTTCGTCTTACAATTAAGTATCACCTCATGCGATTCCAACCAATCCATACTGATCATGACATCATAAGACCCTAAGATCATGACGTACAAGTTGGCCCTTGTGAAAAACTCTCCCAGGTTAAGGTTACAACCCGTAACATTTCCTCCAACCTTTTGTTTGGCTCCCAAAGCCATTTCTACAAAGCTAAACTCATCATATTCGACTTCCTTTACCTTAATTCTTTTTAGCATTGCACCAGAAATAAAACTCTTTGTAGCACCTAGATCTATAAAAATACTAAGGGTCTAGTCAGCGACAGTACTTGACGTCTCGAGCATAGTCGATTGGTTCTCTTCCTAGCGGTTATTCACCGCTGCATGAATCTGATGGGCCTTGCCCAAATCTCCCACGGTAATGGGTCCAGTTGATATAGATGCTCTAGTCCTATCAACTGGGCAGTCATGCTGGTAATGTGGCTCTCCACATGTCCAACACCCTGTCTTCGGTCTAGTACTCCTGGTACCTGAAGTAGAAGTTGACGGCCCACCGGCTTGGAACCCTGGTTTGTTCTGTTGAACAGACCTAAATTGTTGTTGCTGCAGTCGACATTGTTGCTGGTGTTGTGGTCCTCTATAAGGAGTGCATTGTTGAGGCGTTGGTCGTTGAGGTGTAGTGAAGGTGGATCCTCTCGGTGTGCCACAATATCTTGGTGGATGTATAGCTGGTGTCTAATGTTTTTGTGCACCAGATGACGTTGGTCCTGTCGGTCTCGCTGGAGTCCTACTCTGGCCCCCACTGATGAGATCCTCCTCTGCTATGAGGGCCTTATGGACAACATCATGCAAGGTTTGAGGCATAAGAATCCTCACTTTTGCACGAATGTTGACAGTAATGTCGAACATGAACTTGTTGACCTTAATTTTATCGGTATTCAGGTGTGGAGCATACCGAAGCAGCTCCATGAAATGGGCCTCGTGCTCGGGCACCGTACGGCCGCCCTATCGCAAGGAGTTGAACTCATTGAGATGATGCTCAATGAATTCCTCAAACAGATACCTCCCCCGGAACCATTCCTTAAACAATTCCCATGACACGTCTTCAACGACCATGTTCAATTGCGGCAGGAGTGTCTTCCACCAGAGAAAAACGCTCCCTTTCAATTGAAAGACCGCCATGTAGACCTTCATGTTGGAGGTATAGTCGCGAAGTGCAAAGAACATTGCCATATTCTCCAACCATGCATCGACGGCTGCGTCATCTGGGGCACCAAAGAACTCTGGAAAATTGACCTTCTCGAGTTCATGGTGAATGCTACCAGTACCAGTCGGGGCGCGTGGTGGACCCTCAAGAGGTGTCGACACCCTGGCCTAATCTCTATCCAAATGGCTGATCAGTGCCTCATACATCCTCTGAAAGGACCTCATCAGCCCAACCACATCGCCCACAACTATATGTTCTTGCCCGACAACCTATTTGTCTCCCTAGGGGTTAGAGCCCTCGGGCATGGATGCTAATGGGGGTGTCGCGCCTCCTCCCCTAGCACCCCATCGTATGCCTCTTCAACATCCTCTGACCATGATTACCTACACGAATACAAATCATTTTAATCAGCGACATTTTATAATCAAGCATCTACTCAATGGAAGCCGTAGTGATCCCAAGTCGCGGGTTGAACCGGCTCTGATACCATATGTAATGGCCCTGCCGTTATGAAAACAAAAGAGCCGCAAAATGTGTAAATTTTATTTTTTGGGGGGCGTTAGGAAAGTAAAGTCAAAATACGATCAAGCATCGTCACTCGATGACGAACAAAATGCACACAATACATGCAACATACAAACATAGCGACCTGGCATACTAGCACATCATGCAGCTTGAACCAACATACGACATTCAATCAGACGAAGAATAAAAATACTACCTACCCATCCTACCCTGCAATGGTTAAGACCTCTGAGACACATAAGCAACGCTCAAGCCCAGGTTCCCATTGATTTTGACCATTTAAGGTCTCAAGGCTGGCGACTATTCTAAGGAATAAGGAGGTGTCTACATCCCGCTCAACACAATCAAGACCAAGCCTATTAAGCTAAAGGACAACATCAGATCAATCAAACGCAACCAACATCAACGAACAAGTAACTAGAACCTTCACAGTGAGCAAGAAACAAATCACATTAAACGTTACAATACAATTTACAAAACATCAATTACAAGTAAGCAACATCATCCTCATCGGGAAGCACAAGACCTAATGTCAGGTTATCATATGCGCTTAGTGATCAATGTGTGCAATGCTACACCCATAAGGAATCATAACTTCTTGTTCTTGAACCTTCACTTAATTTATGTATTATGAGCATAATAGATAGTCATCATTTCCATGAAAATTTAAACAAACATAAACTTAATATCAAATATTTCTAATTAAAAATTGAACATGATTAATTTTTCAAGCATTAAAACTTCACGGTCTCTACAAGCTAGTCACCAAATGAACTTTACATCAATCATGGATTATGCAACACTACACTTCTTACATATTATATCATTTATCTTCATACTTTCATGATAAGCTTATATCCTTAAGCCATATAACATCAATATTTTTAACAACCCTTGCATAAATTATTGAATAATTTAATTACTATCATCTGTCACACATCATCATTACAATCAAGAACGCTTACACCTCTGCAAATAAAGGAGTCTCCCTTATAATCATAACACATACTTCATTAAAAACAAGAACACATGCATCTTCATAATCAAGAGTCTCCATTACATTCAAGAAAACATTCTTCATGAGAATCAAGAACACATACATCCTTATAACCAAGGAATCTCTATTAAATTCCAGAAAACACACATCATTCAAAATCAAGACAACTATAATGCCATCCCTTCACAAGTCCCTATGATTATACCCTAAAACTTTTCAATCCTTAAAGAAAATATATTGATTAAATAATAACTACAACCTATTGTATGGTTAATTAGTAAAATTTGTGAGGAAAAAGAATGTAGTTATCCTTCTAGATACATTAAGCGAATAAAATAAAAATAAAATATTTGGTAACACTACCATAATTTGCATGGTCTATCTACATAGTAATTGAGAAGTGTACAATTTAACAATAAAATGGGAAAATCGGTTGTATCATTATATCTTTATTACGCTGAAAGGTATACATCTATTGACAATGGGCAGATTTAATAGGGGTTTAGTGCTTAATAAGTTTTCTATGGACATGGTTAAATATGGCTGGAATATTCTTAGTAGTCACACAAAATAAATCGCTGTGATTTCAATCATTAACTTCCTAGCTATTATAAAGACATCCGTTTATGTTGTGTTTCTATTGCATCAATGTAAAAACTGGATTAAAGGTTAAATCTGCGATATCATTATTGCCAAAATATCAGTCCCACGCCATACCCAATCCTATTGCTTTTCATCTGCTCTCACTCACACACCCACCATAGTTATTTTAAAAAGAGGTGGTTTTTTTACCTTCGTTCCTGACTGTCACGAAACTGGGTACGAATAAGTGGAGAACGCAGAGTTCATGGAGGATCACTCGGGGTTTCACCTCGCTGGAAAATTGCCACAACGAAACGCAAAGGATACACCAGAAAATTCATTGAGGTATAACAAAGACATTCGCAGAGGTGTCCCAACGAATTTGATGAGGGAAGATTCGATGGGGATGGAGTAAATTACCTAGATTTAATGCTGGGCATAACAGCGGGCAGATCGTGGGGCAAGAAGTGCAGAAAAAAATAAAATCGTTGAGTCCGAGGTAAGGAAGGTCGGGTTGCAACTCTCAGTCAACGTCAATGTTAAGTAGATAAACGTTGAGCCAACGCAGTGGATACACACACGACATTTACTGAGTAAGGTCGAACTAGCAGAGGTAAAAGGCCACTCCACCTGGAAGTTTACCAGGCTGGACGTAAGGGGAAAACAACGAGGTAACACACAGAGCATTACTCCATTTGAGTGGTTGCATGAGGCACAAAATGAGGGTAAACGCTATTTTACTTGGACATATTTCAATACGGATTTTCTATACTCCGAAGGGAGTATAGCAAATCTGTAACACCATGCAACGTTCCAAAGGGAGCTACAGGAGACGCAAGGGTAAGGGAATGCTTTCCCCAGGTTTTGAGATCCAAACTGGACGCAGAGACAAGGACGCAGACTCATGTAGGATCATGGAGCAATACATTGATTTCAATGTCATTAGTTGGGCGAAACAAGAAGGGGCAGAAGTATCTAAAAGGATTCCAGGGCGTAGAGATGGTGATGGAGTTTTACAAGTTGAACGGGTAGAAGGCCAACCACACAAGTGCAGAGATTACACTGGACGCAACAATGGTGAAGGGAAAAATGCAAATTTTTAAAATAAATCGCGGGCCCTTTCATCATCAAATCGAAAAACAAGAGCACACACATCCAACTTCAGGAAACCATTACAAGTTCTTCAACGTATAAATTCACATACAAATTTAACTACTTTCAAGTACAAAACTTAACACGCGTACCATACCCAAAGTCACATATTTTGAATGTTTGTCCCATTCTTGCGCTCCGTCCAAGTCTTACTTGCGCTCTGTCCAATTTCTACTTGTCAATCGTTGAAGCCTCACCGGTACCTCCCAGTCAACACAAGGGGTACTCTTCTCCCCCCTGAGCCCCCTGAGCCGCAAAGGGGCCACGCACACAATGCCGGAGAATGCTAGCTCCCAGCTCGCCTCGCAAGGTTGAGCTACCACTCGTTATCCAAGCTAGGTATCCCAACTCCCACAAGAAAAATTTCAATCAATATAAATTTTGGCAGCGTAACCTTATGCATACCAGACGTGATCCATACTCCTCCTCCGCCATCCTTTTTATAGAGTTTTCTTAGTGATTAGTTTCCCAAACCCTCTTTAGATTCTTTTTATTAAATTTAAATTGAGATAAACCTCCCCCGTACACATGTCACCCGATCCCTTAGTTGCACCAGAAAATCAATTTATTAATTAATTAAATTTGTCTATTTTCCTCACCCACCTAAATGCGTTCCTAAAAACGCTCCTCGGTGCCCCTTTATTCCCTTACATTTCTTAAATGATTGACGCATTTCTTAAAACCTAGTTGAGTTCATAATTAGAAGGTTTCAAAGACTAGATTCCCTACTATGTTAGAAATTTCTCTTTTCCTTAAGTTTCCCCTTTTTTGCTTAGTTCAGATTTAGCAAGTTTAGATATCAATAACAAATTATCATTTTAATAATTTAATCCTCCATTAAAAATTTTACTTAATAATTAATGTTTGAAATTTCTTTACCCCCTTCTTGTTACATGTCTATTTAGTTTTTTTTTGTGTTCATAGGTTCTAATTAGACATAGGTTTTAAATTCACTAGGCTTGGCTTGGCGACAGTTCTTAAGGAAAAAATTTGTTATTAAACTTTACTCATAACATCATTCATTTTAAGACCGATCGAGTCCTAAGAAGGCATAGTTTTCTAGGCACTAGGTTTATTAAATTACCATAGTTAAAATCGTGGTGTGCCCTTCAGGATGCACTATGTGCTCCAATGGTGCCACTTACCTGCATCTCGTTTTTATTTGTGCAACGTGCCCTTCAAGATGCACTACGTGCTCCAAGGGTGTCACTCACCTCTTGACTAAATTTGGTAGACGTCAAACCCCTAGAGTCAATACCCATTAGGTGACCTTGTGGGAGACTAAGGGTCTCTAAGGAATTTTCCTTATTGCGCACCCTTTAGAATCATCATAAGCGACTGTCACAGTCTGCCCTCACGGCATCATGGATCTCTCGAACTAGGTAATCGTTAACCTATAGTTCGAGCCACGATGAGAGTGATAGTAGGTTGTGGCAGGGCTGCTGCCACATCTCTCCCTCAATGTCTCTAGTTGTCGTGCATGACCCATTTACTCCAAATGTGATTCTGGTTGGCAAGCTATCGTCAGCATGCATCCATCAATGAAACATGTTAGTTATAACAATCAACATCATAATATCTAGTCATATGTCACATTTGTATTATCAAAAACATTCAAACCATAATAGTACACTCCCTAACTCGATCCAGAGTCCAATGAGATCCATCGATGCCATCGGCATCCTCTAACGTCTAGAGTCTTGCACACTCACGAGAACCCAGTTAATAGCACTTGTCGATATAAATATAGCAAAATAACATATCATCAAACCCACAACATCTCATAAGCATAATCAAAACAACCAATCGTATAATGAA
>ML796007.1:312601-364070 GCA_009831015.1 Picea engelmannii | reverse complement strand
TCTGGCACTTTGAAGCTGGCTGGCAGCTCGAACTCATATTCTCACAACCTGTAAGTTCACTTCTATAAAGAAGCCCTCGAACTACTCGTATTTCGTTAAATATTTCCATAAGCCCATGGAACTGGTTTCATCAAATCCCGTGGCCAGTGGAAGTCTGTGGGAATCAAAGTCTGCACCTCCCATCGTCGATCTTCGTTCCGACACGGTGACTAGGCCGACCGATTCCATGCGGGCCGCGATGGCGAAGGCTGACGTGGACGACGACGTCCAGGGTTCGGATCCCACGGCGGACCAGTTACAGCACCAGGTTGCCAAATTAATGGGCAAAGAGGCCGGTTTGTTCGTGGCCTCGGGCACCATGGGGAACCTTGTCAGCGTTCTTGTTCATTGCGAGGTATCTGCATTCTTTTCTTTCCTGGAATTTGTCCAGTAAATTATTTCTATTCCTTTTAAAAAAATCATTTTGGTGAATTGGTGCTTAAATATTATCTTTCTGTTTTTTTGTTTGTTAATTTGTGCGAGACCTGTTGGCTACAGAAACCGCGACTCAGGGACATCTAAGCCGTCAAAATCACTCGGGGATCGCACCCGGCCTGAGCCACACCAACCCCTTAACATGGTTGGATTTTTTGTCCCCGCAGGTTTCGAACCGGTAACTTTAACATCACGGAGTGGCTTAACAACACACTCCGTCACGACTGTCCTAGACCTCGGGGACAATATTATCGTTCTGTTACTTTGCATTTTGCTACTGATAAATATCTTTGGGATTAGGATTTAATAATTGAAAACTCACTGTGTTATTATGGTATTGTTTAAGGTGAGGGGCAGTGAAGTGATACTTGGTTCAGAGAGCCACATACATTTGTATCAAAATGGTGGAATTTTAACAATTGGTCAGGTCTGTACCTGAGTGGTTCCTAACAAAGTAGATGGAACAATGGACCTGAGAAAAATTGAAGCTTCCATCCGGCCTAAGGAGTTATTATACGCTACAACACACCTCATATGCATAGAGAACACGCATGCGGCGTAAGTTGTTATACTGTTCTGTCTTTAGCTGAATCCGTGGAATCCATGGGCTCGTTTTTACAGTTTGCTTATGATAAATGCCTCTCTGGCCGCTGAAGGTGGCTACGTTATTCTAATTTGCATTAGAACAATTTAGTTCAATTTTTAGAAATTTCATGTTGATTTTTTTTTGTGGGTAAGAGTTTTATATGTTTTTGTGTTCTAAAGAGGAGATAGAGAGGTCTTTACAGGTTAACGGACACAGACAACGATTGTGAATCCCTGCTAATTCACTTTCCGCTCCTATTTACCTGCAATAAAACCTCACAGTTGCAGAGCATTGAAGAGAAAATAATTTACCAGTAAAAAATGCTCTCTCAAAACACTAAAATACTCATTTCAATGGGACGACCCAGAAAAAAAACGGTGTCAATTGGCATGGCCCAGAATGATCAAATAAGCAAATCTGTAAAGAAAAACTCTGTTCTTCTCTCCTTTTCTACAAGCTTCCTCTATTCCCCCAAGAGGTTTTCATTCAGCCTATTTTTCCCTATAAATGTGCGGACTCGTAAAATCGCTTCTATTTCTAGAAAAAGTCCAACATGGGACTCTTACTAATTCCTTAAAATTCTAAATCAAGAAAGCTAAATTGTCTGCTATTGAATTCACTAAAACCAACTGATTGATGTAGCTGTCTAAAAATATAAAATCCAATTACAGCAGTTCCAGCATGCAATCCGTAATACTAGATTAATGACTGCAGTCCATCTGGAATTAAATCGAGTGAAGAGGTGGTACTCCATGAGGTGATTTATCCAATCAAAGCTTAATTTCTTCACTAACTTTTACTCATTTTTCATGCATTGATTTTTCCAAATAGCAAATTAAACCCTACAGAAATCCCTAAATTACGAATTTTCTCTTTGACCAACTCATGATTTACTTGGCCAAATTTAGTCAAATTTTTCCTCTTTGACTAACTCATGATTTACTTGGCCAAATTTAATCAAATTTAGTGTTTGACTAACTCATGATTTACTTGGCCGAATTTAATCAAATTTAGTGTTTGAACATGCCTTGGATTTCTAATTTTATCCTCCATACTTCCTAGCTCTTCTTAAACGCCCAAACACATTGATTCCTCTCATTATTTCTTCATTTCTAAATCCCTCATGCGCTCTCTTTACTTCCACATGTGACCTCGTAAACCTCTTCATACGCATTCACTCTCCTTACTTCTACATGTGACCTTGTAAACCTCTTCATGCCCACTCACTCTCGCTTGGACTCTCTCATGTGGGAGTGACTCATCTTTCTCACTCCACTTATCCTTTTGCGCATGCTTTCCCCATTTTTTCCTCTCTCCCCATGCGTCATACTCTCTCTTCATTGGAGTTTGAACTACATTGTAATGGTCAGATTTTTGCAGTGGTTTATTTTTTTGTTTCTTCTATATCTCTTGTGCTAACACTGTAGGATTCCTCCAAGCAACTTTAAAACTATTTCTTCTAACGCATTGGTGGTGTGTTTACATGCTGTCCAAAGCCTTTTTGTTGTTGTTTTTGTGTGTTATTTTACAGAAAATCAGGTAGAAATCAGCGGCCCAGTACCTAGGGGAGTTAGGGTTGACACACACCAACCCAAACGGAGAGGGGTCTAGCCCATGACAATTTGGGGCTTTTCTCCTTTAATTAGCCGTTTTTCCATCTCTGTTTTCCCTGTTATATCAGCTCAATTGGAGGGTGGAAAAGTGTGCTAAATTTAACACATTTTTCCACCCTCCAATTGAGCTGATAAGGGAAAACAGAGATGAAAAAATGGCTAATAAAAGGAGAAAAGCCCCAAATTGTCACAGGCTAGACCCCTCTCCGTTTGGGTTGGTGTGTGCCAACCTCAGAGGGGAGTCCCTAGGGTACTTTACTGCTGTTTAAAGTCTGATTTTCTGTAAAAAGTGACAAAAAAAACAATGGTCGATATGTCCTGGACAGCGTGTTAAAACTACCCAAGACGTGGGGGAAAAGATAGTTTTATAGCTTGAAGGGATCTTGTAGGGTTAGCACAAGAGAAATAGAAGAGAATAGAAAGAGAAATTACTCAAAAAATAGCTTAACATCAAAATGAATAGCATGAACTACTAATCTAATTGCAGGAGTTAAACAGAACACCAACAAGAAGGAAGGTTCGGAAACAAACACAAAACCTTATTTATTATAGGCTTTACGAAGGGTTGATTGCACCACAATCAACAAGTCCACAACGGGTAAATTCTCCAAGGGAAATTCTTTCATGGATTCAAAGTTAAGGGACCAAAAGTTATAGTACAGACTAATTCTCCCCAGAAACCAGGGGCTTCTATAAAGATTTTGTCTTTTTATGTTGTTCTCAAACATTGCAACAAAGGAACCTCTTCTCTATGAGATAACTTACACATCTTGTGATAACTTTGTTTCTTAATTACCATTTATAACTTGCACATCTTGTGATAACTTTGTTTCTTAATTCCCATTTACCCAGGCTTTTAGACTTTTGAATTGAAGCCATAGAATATTGGACTTACCAAAGAGGGTGTTTCTGCAGCTGAGCCTCTTCTTCCTTAATATCTTTAGGATTTAGATCAAAGGGAGGTCCTCTAGTGATTTGATGAATTTGCTTATTGGCTTGTTTCTCGCTGATCCTAACCTTTCCTGCCGCGGATCAATCAAGTCCTTAAAGATACCCAAAGTGTTTTATTGGCAAGGCAGACAGGCCACACTATATCTCCTGTCCATAGAACTGGGTGGATTCTTCCCCACTGGGCAAGGTTGAGATTGGGAAAGAGGAATCTGCAGCAGTTTGGAACCCCTGGGCTACTTGGAAATGTTGTCCTTTAGCCAATTATTTAAATTCAGCTATTTATAGTTTATAATTTAATATCTTTCTTGAATTTATGTCATACGTCTGTAGTGAATCAGACTGCTGATATTTAGGCTTAATAGTGAATTTCAATCTTGTAAGCATAAGTAGAACCTGTGAATTCTCTGCTTGATAAACTAGGTTGGCTGTGGTAAGTGAAATGCCCTTCGAGGTATGTAGAACTTATCTGATTTTTTGCAAACACTGGTTCCTAATACCACTAAATGTTTTTGTTTCAGACATTGGGGGTTCCAGTTGATCGGCTTGTTAGTGCTGTTGATTCTGTTATGCTATATTTTGATTAAATAGTTTTCTTGGTCTATGGTTTTAATATCTTGAGATCTTGATTTTAATATAGTCAGTTTTTCCTATTTGTTGCTTTAGGTTGGCGACTTAATTTTTCAGAGGATTTTAGTATAATTTATTTTTGTTATCTATGATCACTATAATGTACATATCCAGTTTATGCTTTTCAGAATAGGAACTTTCAAATTCTAGGATAATGTTACCTAATATAGTTGCCTTATTTACGAAGGAAATGGCTTGGATACATTGACAATCTGATAGCTATATGTCACAGTGCAGGTGTGCTTGTCAAAGCGTTTGGGTGCTCCAGTTGGATCTGTCATTGTGGGTTCGCAAGAATTCATTGGAAAGGTTGGTGTTTCAACATTCTAATATATTGAGGTAACAATAGATAAGGCAATTACTGGTTTCTGCACGATGTAGAAGGTTTTTTTTAACCATCTGGGCTTTATGAGTTTTTCTTTGTTTTAGAAGTTAAATATTAAATTTCAATGACCCAGGTTCAAACCCCAGTGGGCATGGATCCCTGGATTATAAGCTTGCCAAGTTTGATGGGTTTCATATGAAGCATTAATTCAATAAAAAAATATTAGTTCTTGACAACGTTATGGGAAGTGTTGGAAATTTTTACCTGTTGCAGCTTGCAAGTTTAAGAATATTCATGTAATCTTATGTAGGCAAAGAAGCTTAGGAATACTTTAGGTGGGGGGGTGGCACAAGTTGGATTATTGTGTGCTGCTGGCCTTGTCGCATTGCATGATATGGTTGGTCGGCTTAAAGATGACCATTATAAGTGTCGGATTTTAGCTGGTAATGTTTGAGTTCCCTTCTTTGAAATTCATGTAACAAAAACATAAAATGTAAATATGAAAGTAATGTAGAACCATTGTGATATTTTGTAAAAGAAAGTATATGGAATTATGAATGGTTCTGTTTGGGATGGGTCAAGTTTTGGAAAGGGGATTTGGAAAAAATGTATGCCTCTTTTTATCCATTATTCTTGGAAAGATTTGTGGGTAAGCTAGTTGCCTCCTTTTTTTTCCTAGCTTCACTTATTATGTGATTTATAAAAACTCTTATTTTTCTTATTTGACAAGTTATTATTACCATGGGGTAAAGTTACCTATTATTCCCTTGGGTAGATGTAGCCTTTTTTTATCCCCTGTAACAAGACACCATCCCAGGGCCTTTGTGTCACGAATCCCACGTGTCGAACACAGATTCGTGAGGACACCTGTCAGACACGAGTTTGGCACATGTCCCAATTTTAGGACACATGTCACACATAGAAAGGGACCCAGGCTCAAGTTTTCTCATGTAGGTTGGAGTTATGATGTGTTTTGGTGTGCAACTTAGGGTTAGTTTTCCCTACTAATGCTATTCAAACTTCAAAGAAGTCCTCGTCCTCTTCATTTCACCCACCCTAGTAATTAATGGTAATATTAAATTATTTAAGTAAAAGGAATTTTATTTAAATTTGTAACATTACCATTAATTGTTTCGGGATGTTTGAGAGTGGTTCCAACCTCATTGGACTTCATATAGAGAAACTAGAATTTTAGGTCCCATTCAAAATTCAGTAGACTTAACCATTTTCAAGATTTCAAGATTGGCAAGATTGCAATGTTTCCACTGGATGCTATCATGTGTGAGGGTATGGAATGGGCATTTAATCAAGAGCACCAAGCCCTCTATGTACCTTAATGTTGGTGGCATTGATTTTTGAACTCTTCTATCATGACCCTAGTAAAAATGTACCCTTTACTCAAGTAAAATCACTTATTAGGCATGTTAAGATTTTTCTATCTTATTTTAATTCTTAGAGGGTGGCACTGATGATGAGGATCCTAATATAGGTAATGATTTTGATGATATGTAGTTATTTGTTATAGCATGATTTGTTTTGGACACTGTAAGCCATTTAGAGCTTCTTTGTTGATGTATTTTGGTTTAGAGATGGATTGCAATTGGTGCTATTTTGGTTATATGCACCATTACTTGCTATATACATGAGAAACTTTGCATATTTTTGTATAATGGTTTGGATTCAGATGGATGCAAATGAATATATATGTTTTTTTTCAAAATTTGAATATTTTATGTCTTTTTGGTCAACCGGTTTTTGGTCCAGTTTTTTTCTAGTTCTGTTCCGGTACACATTTTTGCGGTCAACCAATTTGATGATCGATTTGGTTCTGATAACACCGATTTCAAGCGTTGGGCAAGTTGATTTGTCAACTAGTGCTAGAGATAATCACTTTTGATGATGGTGATCCTTCTGAGGGGTCATCCTCCACACCAACAGACGCATGGATTGGATTGGATATAGAGGAGGAGGAGGATGGAGGAGAGAGCAGTGGTAATGAATTTGATTTTGATGATTATGACATGGAGGACTACTAATAATCACGACTCGTGAGCTATGAATGTAACATCCCCAATTTTAATCCCCGTAAATTATAATGTAATTGTATAAATGGCATTTAGGATGGTGAACCGGTATGTTTGAGGCAAGAAGCCCGTATTGATTAATATGGTCGAGGGACAAATTGTATATTATGTACATTTAAATGATTAATAAAAGTAGTAATTGATGGTTGTGATACGAGATGGATGAAAACGACGAGGAGCTATGATTCCACAAGAGTGAGGGGTATAAGGGGGATTTATTCATGGGTATTAATCCAACCCACTTTCTTGAATTATTATCATTGTGTATAACATTCTATTTTGTTATTGAGTGTTCTCAAAGCCAATCATTAAACACATGTAAGAGAGTGGGTGTGAGGAATCATATCCCATAGTTATTGGGAGTATGGGGCTGAAGTACAATCTTCTTTGGGAAGAGTGTGAGTCAAGCAAGAAAGGGAAAGAGAAGGAAATTCATATGCAGAAAGTGGATAGTTTTTACATGCAGATTTTTGGACAGCTTGAGGAGGGCAGAGTGATGGAAAGAGCACCAGCCATGCTATGCTTGAAGGAAGCCATTGTTTGTTTGTGTTTCATGTTGGAAATGTGGCTTGTGTGCTTGTAAAAATGGGTTGTAAGCTTGTAGTGTGTTTTCCTATTTAGGAAATGGCTCAAGAGTCTTGGGAAGGTTGTTGTGAGCACTCTTGAAGCAGTTGAGAGTTCTTGAAGTCCCCAACTGAGAGATTCTTGGGCGACCAAGTGCATTGGAATCTCTAATAAACGAATGGTACAGCTCGAGGGACTGAGAGTAGTGAAGGGGGTACATTTCTTGGGTTGTGCAAGTTGTGGGGAAGAGAGAGCTGGTGGATCGGAATTGTTGTAGGAGTAGAGCTTGGGTTTGGGGATTTTTTGTATGGAGAGTGGATAGCTAGAGGACCGGATCTCCTTGTGGACTCATAGCCTCAGCTCGAGGGTGGCTTGTTGTTGAGATTTGGAACAACAGTGCCTATGGATGGGAGGTTCATCCTTCGTATGCATCCAATTGGTTATATTTATAAACAGGTAAGTGTTATGTTGCTTTTATTATGATTATTCCATTGTGTAAATGATTATTTGAATGTTTTGTGCTTGTTGGATGCATTCACGTTTTTATGTGATGTTAGATGCATAGGTAAATCAACATGTTAATTGTTGTAATTTTTATGGGCATGTTGCCTATTGGTTTTCTTTTATGTGTATGGGGCATTATTAAATTTGTATTCAGCAGACAGAGTTGTGTTTGTAGTGACGGGACTCAACTTGGAGGTTGGGTACATTGTAGTTTAAATCATCACACATGATGTGAATAGTTGTCGTGCGCAGTACAAAGGATGTTGTGTGCGCTGCAAATATTGTTGCGTGCGGTACAAAGACTATTGCGCACACAGTTTTGTCTTAGTGAGGACGCAACATTTATGTTGGTCAACATGATGTAGCTACATTTAAAT
This sequence comes from Picea engelmannii, assembly GCA_009831015.1. Lineage (NCBI taxonomy): Eukaryota > Viridiplantae > Streptophyta > Pinopsida > Pinales > Pinaceae > Picea > Picea engelmannii. Next base: position 355,965 of record ML796007.1, on the reverse strand, counting down.
AACTGGTATATGCAATGGTTAAATCTGTGTATAATTCGTAGTTGGTAAGCTACAAGAAGTTTATTAGAAGAAATTTTCGAATTATGGTTATTTTCCGCAAGTAATATTCCTCGGTTAAGATGGGGGACGTTACAGAATGGTATCATAGCTTTTGGTTCAACATTGGACTTGTATGGGCCAGAGATCAACATGAAGTCGGTAAATTTGTCATCTTAGCATTTGACTTGTGCTAAATTTGGGGAAAACGGTGAAATCTGAGTGAAATTCCCAAATTTCTAAACAAATTCAAGTCAAAATTGCACTCAAAATGGTTGTAATGGAGGGGTTATTTCGAGTTCCAAGTGACTGAATTTGTCTTAGAGAGGCAAGTCAGGCATTTCCATGATGGTTGCGAAGGTCGCGAGTCGGAATTATGGAAAAGTCAACTAAGCGAATAAAGGATTTGCATGCGCTAAGTAGTGGTGATGCGCAAAAAATAATGGTGCGTGGGTGTGCACACTAAATTTTGGTGTTGCGCGATGCAGCGCTGGCAATACGCAGAAAATAATGGTGCACAGATGTGTGCACTAAAATTGGCATTGCATGGACCAGAGCTTGGGGCGCACTCGTAGTGTTGGTGCGCAGTGCGTGGGCGTTGAATATTCGTGTTGCATGGAGTATAATTGTTGGTGCGTAGTGCATGCACATTGAATATTCTCGTTGCACACAGTGGAATTATGGTGCGCGACACAAAATGTTGTGCTCAGTGAACATTGGTGTGCAKCACAAAACGTTGTGTGCATTGTATATGGTGTGCGGTATAAAAAGTTGTGTGCAATGGATATTGGTGCGCGGCATAAAATTTGTGCGCAATGGATATTGGTGTTGCATGGTATGAAAATTTGCACGCACCAGATATTGGTGTGCRATATAAAAATTGCACGTACTTGATATCAGTGYGCGATATAAAAGTTGTGCACGCTAAATATTGGTGCGCATTATTAAAGTTGTGCGCGTTGAATATTGGTACGTAGTATAAAATTTGTGCATTGAAGATTAGTGCGTGGTATTAAAATTGTGCAGACTGTATATTGAGGCACGGTATAAAAGTTGTGCGCAGTGAATATTGGTGCACAGTGCATGCGTTAAATATTGGCGTTGCACTTTTTGGAACTAGAAAGTCTTGGATATTGGTGCATAATACAATACTAGTTCTCGCACATGCTTCGAAAGAAGAGAAAAAGAAAAGAGGATGAAAAGGGAAGGAGAAATAGTCCTTTTTACCAAAAAAAAAGTCTAGAGTCTAAAACTTGTTTTGGGCATAACAGGAGTAGTTTAACTTGGATTTGGATGAAATTTTAGGTGTTTGTTCCCAGTGACAAGAGCTATAAGAATTCTAGTAAGGGCCATCGGCTAATTCTTCTTTCATTTTTCGAAAAATGTGAAAGAGTGAATTTTGAAGGTGTGGGTCATGCTCAGTAACCGGGGCCCATATAAGGGTGAAACTTGTATAGAAAACTCAAAAGGCGGGCATGAAGATACCCATTTGGCCACACAACATAATTCAAATGGAGTTAGTGTGGAGATGTCGAAATAGGGGAAAATCCACTATTATCGAGTGCTTTATGGGGATCTTTGAGAACTTTAGAGGAAGAAAAGGGATCCTAAATCACCTATCCAGAAAATTTTCTTTACTTGACATTTTGTATAACTCATAAATTCAAACAAATTTGGTTTAGTAAAGTTTTTCCAAAAGTGCACAATTTGGGAGATAGCCAATTTGGCCAAAAAATCGTCTGGGAAAATAAGTGAAAAGGGACAAAGTTGTCATTTCCATATTGTTGTAGTTTTTTATTGGAGCATCAGATTGACAATCCGAGAATTTTTGTAAATTCCATGTCATCATTGTTATCTATGTCTCATACAAAATCTTCCTTGGTTCCTAACAAATTTACCTTTGTAGGTGGCTAAAGTTGGTGTTTGGGATTATTTTGCACTTGGGAGAAGGTGCGCAAAAAGGGGTTAATTGGAAATATTCAATTTCCTATAAATTTATGTTCAATGCTCATAATTGAGCAAGAAAGTAGTAATTGGAAAGATATAGGATAGGAGAATCCAACTATCCACCTATAATTTAGTTTTCACTTTTGCCCAAAATCCTACAAAATGCCAAGTCTGAGGGTGTTAATCTGTTAAAGCTCTTAGGGATGATTATGTGACTAAAATTGGAGGTTGTGTTGCTCTGATAACTAATACACAGGCATCAAATGCATCTTTTAATTCATATTTGCAAACTTATTTGATATTACAGAGCATCAATTACAACAGACTGAAATATTACTTTGACTAAGGAAGTTACGGAGGGGCACATGTTGTGTCGTTTCATGCTTGTGCATATCCTTATTAACGTTTGGGAGTTTAGACCCAAGGTTCGTCTAGAGTTGACCAACAAAAACCCAAAGCATTGGCATATCAATCTTCAGCCAATTCCAAAGAAGGTCTCACCTGAGACGCAATGAGGATCATAAAGACCATTTGGTCTTGTGATAGGGATGAAGGGATAAATACATAGGGATCCATTCAGAATAGCATTCATGCACTCCATTAACAACAACTTACTATTATCAATGGCTAAAACAATACACACACATATCCAAATAACACATGAGTGACACACGATAGATTAGAACTGTTGTAGCTTTATTATTCCTTCCATTCCATTGAACACAAGCATACATTAAGAAAACTATATTCAACAACAACATAGTCTCATGTCCTCTTTAGATGATTCCTTGTAATTACAACATAATACTCCATGCACATTATTTTAAACCTCAGACATATGACAGACTCGAACTTATGTTAATAAGTATTAGAACATTACAAAGGCTCAGAGTGAGCTCGACAAACAACAAACAACAACTCAATGAATCCTCTAAGTGAGTGTCTAACTCTCTAACTCTATTTTCGATGTTGATACTTCCTTTTATACCCTTCTCTGCTTGGCAGGTTTGTCTCCTTCAGTTTTTGCCCACTTTCTCTACTGACAAACTACTTTGCACGCTTATGGCACCTGTTTGCACTCCACATATCCTCGCCATCTCATCTTTTGTCAGCTCCACATTTTCTTGTATTGCTGGAAATAATCATTCGAGAATATTTCCTGACGGTTCCTTTCTTGATTCGTGCATGTGCCTTCATGATTTATGGTGCACATCAAAACTCAAACTGGTGTGCCTTTGATAGACCTCAGAATTGGCGTGTAATATCAAAACTCAGTCCATTACGCACTTCTTTTCATTTTCCACGTATTATCTTAGTTGCACGAAAAAATAGAATGGGCACATGCATGAGATTAACCCAAAAAATTGTGTGCCAGCAGGCCCCCACCACTATTGCTTGGCTTGTCCTCGAGCCAACTACCTCATGGAATTATCGTTGCCATGGATGGGACATTGCTTTAGAGTTCCTACACGAACTCCTTCAACTAGCACTCGGGATCATTAAGGTATCCCTACAGATCCTACGTGAGTTAAACAACTACCTCGGCTTCAACTACTATTAACTAAGAAACTGTCAGGTATGTTGTGTTGATTTTTTCAATGAGAGGGTTGGAAACAACCTGTGCATTTGAGAGAAACGTAAACAAGATCAAGCCCTTATCGGTTGCAGAAGTGATCATCTCTAATATAATATGTTTCCCATCCCGAGATGTAATTATCTCCTTTTTTTTGTTGCAATTGCTAGCATCGCATCGACGCACTCCCCGAGAGGAAAAGAAGCCAAATCTCTCTTTTGTTGTGTGACCTCAACCTCGGTCATGCGAACTTGATCTTCGATTATAGATACTTCTAGTGAAGTTTGGAGATGGTTACACAAGGAAAATTCGTAGTCAACCATGAGGAATAATGCTTCCACCCTATGTTGGCCATCATGGAAAGATGCTTGGGCCGACTTAATCATTTGCTAGAATCGAGTGGCGGATGGATCTATTTGATGGATTGGTTGACGAAAGGTAGTGAGTTTTGACTCTAGATTTTGAAAGTTAGCTTTAACAACTGAGAGGTTAAATTCTAGAGGGATGTCACGCCCTTGTGTAGAAGTAGTGGGAATATGTGCATATGGGTTGTCCACAACTATAAGAAGGTCGGTGAACATTTTGCTTAGCTCAGTTTACTAGGCCTGGGTGACTACATGTGTTGTAATTTATGTTTCATACCTCCTATGTAATGCTTGATGATCTTGAATCTCATTTTTATATTGTCCATGCTTCTGATTATGCACAAAAATGTCCACTTGGTGCTGGAGTTGTAATTGTGCATGATCTTGGCCCAGTTTGTAGTTTCTCTCACTTAACTCGAAGAGCAGGGTGGTAACACAGTCTTGTATCATGGGAGTTGGAATTGGTGCCAATGGGATACTGCCATTATTGGTATCTATTGTAAGTAATGTTGGGGGGTCCACTCTAAGGACCCAAGCGAAGGCACTAGAATTATTTCAGGAATCCAACGGTTGCAGAGTAGTGTATGGTACTGGTGTTGGGCCCTCAAGTTGTCGACAGAGATGGTAGAAATTGCAAATAGCCTCCGAGTGTATTTTTTGTTGTAGAAAAAATTTTCAGTTTAAGTCATCTATTATTGTGGTTACACCCAGCGCCATCTGAATGGGGCTCTGTTGTGTGGAGGGAATAGTATTGTAGGCGAACATGCCAGTTTGTTGTCATTTTTCCCTCACCGGGATGGATAATGGTTGTTGTTGCATGGGATGTGGGTCCTGAGAGTGCTTGAAAGATGTATCATCTTTGGAACCCCTTCCATGGGGGACCACACACTACACATGTCATCGAGCTTCTTCATCCTTCTTTCGGTCCTAATTGTGCATAATGCGTGTTTCTAAAGTATCAATTTCCTCAACAGGAAGTGGTTGTAGATGAGAGGTCCATTTGACAATTCCTTGTTAGATGTCCTCTTCTGTGATGTAGAATGGTAGGAGTGGTAATGCAACACCCTGATCATCACTGGGATAGATGAACACATTATGGAAAGTACATTCAAATAAAAGGTAGTCAGCATATATTTCCATGAGGGGGCTTGGGATGCACACTTGTGAAGTAGTTTCTTGGATTAGTTGTTGGTACCAACTCTGAAAAATCTCGTCGTTGGAATCTTGAGTGTGAGGATCTTTTCTCTCATGTAGTTGCAGGAATCAGGGAGCTTCGAAGGCATGCCTACTTCTAGCAGGTCATTCAAAACCCTGAGGGAGCCGCTAATGCACCATAGAGAGAAGAAGTATAATCCAACTATAATGAAACTCTTTCTCAATGTCTTGGGAATCTAAGAAATCTTCAATGAATTCATTCATGACATATAAATTCTAGGCCATATGGTCATCAAATACACATCATTCAGCTGCAATGACTACCCCAAATGGGCACTTCTCCTTTGTACAATTGTGTAGGATTTTGCAGGCTATCAGCTGCATAGAAAATTGTACTGGCCGAGAGGTCATCTACGAAATGCATACCCCAAGCTGACCATAGCGTGTACTATATGTTTCGTAGATATCGTGTTGTGCAACGTCTTTAACAGCTAAGGATTTTTTTGGCTCATCTCCATGCATGGGTAGGCCTGCAACATGTCGTATTTCTACTTCATTGACTAGGTACTTCTCCCTCATCCACAAGTACCCAACGTGTAAGAGGGTGAGTAAAAGGTGGATGCACATGGTGACTATCCCGCTATTCCCAAAATGAGGACATTTAATCAAAGGGAGAATGTTGGCTTGTCTAAGGGGTTGGGCCCACTTTTAGGTGAGCACTAAGGGCTTACCGTATGCACTTCAAATGATGCAAGCATAATTGTGGAAGGAAAAGGTGGGGAACTACACTCTCCCCGTCCGGGAACCCATGAAACTCGCATATCGAGGCAATGTCATATTTGTTGTCTATCGATCTTTGGCAATCCTAGATCTATTCCGAGCATTTGGTCTATTTGATGAAGCCATGGGAATTATTTTGATTGGGTTCGGTGGGAGGTTACTTCTGGGTTAACAAGGTTGATACTCCCGCTCACCTTTACTGCTATTGTGCCTTTCCTACTAATATTGTGGACCCCTCTTTCTTTTTTATAGACCGAGGAAGTTTGGCACTGATTTGGCAAGCATTAAGTCTAAAAATAGAAAGTTACCAAGCGGGTATGGTGAAACAAATGAGAGGTGTTCCAGGGGCATTAAGAACTCATAGCGTCGTAGGATAACCATTGGTTTTTCTCCAAGCCATTCAAATTTATCATATCCTGGCAATCCCATCAATATATAAATGATAGGAATTTGTGTGAGGTGCCTTCATCATCGTTCATGCTCTATGAAACGTATCAATCCTTTTACATTAATGGCACATGATGACTGATTTTACCGCCAAACAAGTGGAATCTCCGAGGGGGGTTGTAGAATTTACTACTGAGGGCCCTACTAAAGGTAATTCATGTATGTACCATATAACGAACACGTCACTATCTTAATTCGTGAGAATACTAGGACCATAAAACCTTAATTGTGACATATTTGTACATGTGCAAGCATGACTCTTCGGGGGTGCCATGCATGTTTCTTTCAGACCCCAACGTGGGTCCTCCTTGGTTACTTAATCTTAGTGACCCCTGGTGTGCTTCACTTGTATCCATTCTACCTGTTTCGTCCATTGAGTATCCCTAACTGTGTTAATCGTACAAGCTTTGTCTATTTGCTTATCGAGGTTAGTTGTGATGGGACGAGTCGGTGTTCTTTCTTCTGTGACATGATTTATAGCGAAATCCATTTCTTAGGTATGTGAATCCTTTACACATGCCATGGAAACCCCAAGTTCCGAGGGAATAGTTTTCTTACTGATTATCCCGCATGAGGCCTCTAAGTACCTGTTGTGTTTATGATGTCAATGCATGGCTATCCACTGTCATTCACAAGAGCACATGTAGTGACTAATATCCATATCGGGCCTAAATATTTCTCGCATAAACGCTTCGATCCTAGCCCATTCACGATGAGTTTCCTGATGCGCGGCCCACCATCACGTAGGAATTCCTATGAGCACTGTATTGAGGGCATGAGCCCTATGATGTTCGGGAATGTGTCGTATCCAGGAAATAAATGTGTCTACCATCTCTGACCCATCGTACCGATAGGATCCAAACTCTTCCTTGCATGCCTCTATGGAGATATGCGCACACCTTCTTGTTTACACTTCATATAACTTCTACTGCCACCTTTCCATAGCAACTTCGGAGTCAGTGTCATAAGACTTGATGCTTTTTCAGCTTAATTCTCCATTTGCATCGAGGTTGATGCAATCATTGTTGCATCTAGTGATCTTATATATATATTCAATAATCGAGCTCCACGCATCCTCATTCACTAGCTAATTGTATCTATCCCCTTCATACGAATCCAATGGTGTGACTATGTGCAAGGTGGCTATCTCAAATACCATTTGTCTCTTCTTCAAATTTGGCACTGCATTGTTATCGAAGGCCCATTTGATGCCAATCAATGTGGGGTATAGGTCAAATTCATCCATAATCTCTATGACCTCAAAGTTATCCTTTTTCTTCACCCCTTCTATATTCACTTCCACTTGCTCTAGTCGACCTATGGGGTAGATATTGTATTGGTTTTCCAACCACAGTTGGATGGGAGACCTGAACACTTTTTGTTTACCCATCACCTCCCAAGACTTCTTTGACAGAATATTCACGTCACAACCTAGATCCAACATGACTCCATCCATGTCATGGCCACCAAGCTACGTTGTCATATTGAATTCATGCCCCATGTGCTTCTGCTTACTGACTTGGCACATATAGGTTTCTGGTAGGGGAGTTGATAAAGTTTTCTTTGTCAGCTCCTCCCCCATACAAGCGACTAGCATCCATGTCAACTTCTTCACAGCATAAGGATCATTAAGCAATCTCAAAAAGCAATGTAAGAAGTTACATACTTCATCCTTCTTTTCCATTTCGTGACCTAAGTCATGAAATGCTTCTTTGTGCATGGGGGCTTCAACTCTTCAAGTTGATGCTCCTCAATTGCTCTTTACTCTGCGCGTCAAAACTATTCGTTTATGTGTGCTTCTTCCATCGACCTCTCTGTCACGCGCAACAAATACTCACACATGTGAGCTTCTTCCAACAACTGTTGCAGCTCTTCCCAAGTGTGATCCTCTTCCAGTGACCTCTATGTCGCCCATTGTACTTCTTCTCGGATATGGGCCTCCTCCAACGACCTTTGTGTCACGTGTTCCACTTCTTCACGGATATCATCCTCCTTGAGTGATATTTGTGTTGGACTTTGCAACTCTTTGTGTGCTCTTTCTTCTTCAATAGCTCTATGCACCTCATGCAGAAACTGCTTTTGTTGGGAAGCATCAAACTTAGGAGGGGCTTGTGCTACCTTCCTTATCTTCCACTCTGTCTTTTGACCCGAGCCCTTAATTTGCTCAAAGTCCCTTCCTGTTTTTTCTCATCCTCGGGTTACCACCCAAACATTGACTTCCTCATAATTATTCTTATTTGTGTGCAGCTCCACATGCACCATATTGAAATGTATCTTATTTTCCTCCCACTTCTTCACTAAGTCAGGATAGTCCTCTGTGACATGCTCGGGACTGTAGAAGTATGCACAAATCATGTGTGGTTTGGTACAAAATCTTGATACATGACCAATTTCTCCACAATTGAAACAAGTGGGGGTCTGCCTCCCCTCTGCCATATCCTTGGATGCGACCACGCCCATATCCACCTTTGGGACCTCCTTGGAATATACCTCTCTCCGCACCACTACGATCACCACCCTTCTATTCTTCATGTACTCGAAATGTATCGTGGGTATTGTCTTGCATCAGCTAGACTGACTGACAGTTATTGAAATCATGTCCTATGGATTTACAGAACACACAGAACGGAGTATGATGTGTATTTTGATACTTCTACAAAGTTGGGAAGCGAGGTGGTACATGGACCCACTATCGACATATATCGCACTGTTCCATCTGTCCAGTTGGGAATGGACTCGGTGCACCCGTCACCACATAATTCGGAATTATAGGCCACTCATCCCTGCGATGCCCTCAGAGCAACATGTGGTACACCATATGTGTTCATGCATGACTTTTATTTCCTCCATATCTTGCAACTGCATCGTCAGATTGGAAATTTTTTACTACACCTGCACAATCCTACTAATGACTCTGCCTCTCCTGGCGTAGCTTCAAGGCACATTGCAATTTCTACCACCTTCGCTTGAGTCGTCACCTTCTGTTGGATGAGCGGGAATCGAATATGGGGAAGCAACCTGACAATAAACACTCTTTGTGTTGACCGTCCTGAATATGGAACGTCATCCTATCCAACAAAATCTTAAATCGTTGTTCATAATCCCACATGGTTTCTCCTTCTTTATGCTTAATCTCCTTTATCTCGGTGATACATTGAGACTCTGAATTAGGTTTATGGAATTCCCTAAGCATATCCTGCTTAATCTCTGTCAGGGACCTCGCATGTCCCGTCGACATAGTGGCCTTGTATTTTATGTACCATGTCAAGGCTCTATCCTTGAATGTCGTTTCTAGTTGCATGATCTTAGTTGCTTCGTTTGTGATCCTCTTCACGAACCATATTACTTTGCACATGAACCGATGTTGTTCCACATCATCCTTACCCATTTCATGGAACACGGGTAGCCTTAGGGTTCTATCTGAATTCACCATCGTCACTCTCAAACTAACTTCTCTGATGTGACTGCTAGGTGTCAAACTACTCACTATTGATACTCTTCTTGGTGAAGTAGCAATAACTTCTCCTTCTTCTTCACTCATCTCTTCTCTTCTAACTTCTTCTACTCTTTCTCCTACTATAGTCGCTTCAATATCTATTGTTATTTCTTCTTGATTACAAATATGCAAGGGGGGTGGTTCAAAAGGGGGGTAATTCCATCTTCTTCTGACATTTCTTGTGAGGGGGCCTAGGGAGTTTCCTACCTGCAACCATGCAAGACCATCTACAATTTCCAACTCATCTCCCCCACCACTAGGGGACCCTCCATATTCCTTCCTTTCTCCTACGCCTCCACTCTATTCTTCATCTTCCTCCAAGGTTGCGACATTCCACAAAAACCAAGGGGTTCAGACTTCATCACTTAGGCCCCTAGGACCACTACTACTAGTAGTAGTAGTAGTATCCCCATTGGACACCCTACTTTTGACATCGTGCCTCTTTGCGGGCCTATATTTTCCTGTGCTCCACTCTAGCACAATGTATTCTTTCACATGTTCTCCTCATGTGGTCTCTTTTCGATTCATCATGGGCCTGACCCCTCATTGTGTGCCCCTTGTTATTAGTTTTCCACCTCTCTGATCCACTTTCCTTCTTATCTCAACTCTTCTTGCATATATATCATCTTTCTCTCTCCTCTGCTCTTCAGGGTCAATCCCATTCCTCACCTCACCTCAACAATTTATGGATCCTCCTCAACGAATCCATCTCCTCTCTCATTTTCCCCTGTCTTTGCAACCCCCCCAACACTAGGGGAGTTTACTTAGCCATTCTATTGGGCTCCATGAGCATCATCCCTTTATCCACGAACACCATCTTTATCTAGAGTGGAATCTCTTCTAGCATTCATTTCCTCAGACCTTCTGCAAACTTTCTTTCATCCTCGCTGAAAAAATAAGTGTACTCCACAACAAATTCAATAATATATCTCGTTTTTACTCGAGCAAACCAGAAATTAATGGCCCGAGTCCACTTATTATCCAACGCTTTCAGTCTATCAATCGTGACTTGATCCCAAACCACTAGTTCTAAAGTCCATGTTATCACACAATCTATAGTTTGGGAAAATCCCAACCCAACCCACGGATGTGTGACAACTATGGGAGTATCTACCCACTGTCACCTTAGATAAAAACTCCCCTTGCTTTAGTGATGATGAAATCACCACAAGGGGGGAATCTCGGTGACCCTAGGGGGATTGATATGGAAAGTGGGAGAATGATCAATGAACACCCCTATAGGTAAATATAGGAGAAGGAGTAAGTCATAAGAATGATTCTTGTAGATGGTAGATAGTTTCCAAGTATTGTGTACTTGAAAAACAGTGTTAGCCCTGCCCAGAACAAGACAAATGATGGAGATAAAATCCTTAGACCAAAGGGGATCAAGCAAGAAACCTTTATGTCCCAAATTGCAATAACATTGAAATATATATATCATCAATGAACAAGTTATGACAACTACAAATTATCTATCAAATTCATGTGCAAGATACTTGGAAATAAAGATAACAATAAGTATACAAACTTCCAATGATTAGAGCAAGACTTTGATAGCAGTTAGGGGGTTGTTAATTAGTGTTATCAACAAATATTGTAACATACCTATGGTTGTATCAAAAAATTGCTACATCAACAACTTTTATCCACCAAAACCAACAAGTAACCCACCCAAGAGATAGCCAACAACCAACAGAACAATTATGGCAACTTGCAAGTGAAATTTAGTGGTAGGAAAGTGAATAAATAATGAGAATAAGATGAGTTTGATGCAGCCCTATTGGCTAAAGCATGAATTTATAATAGTAATAAGAATCACTTGGCTAAAGAAAACGCCCTTAGGGTACAATAAAGCTTATAACATGAAGAATCAATTTCAACTTGAACAATTGCAATATTTCAAAAATTCACGTTTACCAATGCATGAATATGAAATCTCCAATGCAATTAGATTAGTTCCTTATAAATTGGGTTAATGGAGTCTCTTGTGTATGATCTAGGTTTGTTACTTCTCTATGGGTGTAAGCTCTTTTACTCCCTAGAGTAAACTAACCCAGCAAGGTAAATCTACGAGGGTGTAATCCCTTTTACTCCTCGTGGCAACCTTTGCAAAATGGCCCTTTCAATGACAAAAATGATAGATCTTGATGGAGGGTGTATGCCCTTATACTTATCCAAATATTAGACAAAATTAACCTTGAAACAAGAAGAAATAATACAATATGCAGAAATTGCTTACCAATTTCAAGAGATAACATGAAGAGCCTGTCTTTATCAAGAATGTTCTACCACAATTGCAAAGAAAGAAGCACCAAGATAAATAGCTAGCATTCATCCACCAATAGACAAGTATAAACATTCACAAGTGCACCAAAGAGAGGGAAATGACCTTTATTATATGAGGTCCACCAACCCTAATTTGTCCACTTTAATTTGTCAACAAGAAAATACAAGAGAGTCGACCCTCTAATTTGTCTTTTTGATTTGAAAATAAGAAAATATAAAGTAAATCCCCTTTTAGGGGTGACTTCATGCCCTAAAGGGTGATGTTATGCCTCCAAGAGAGACGTTTATCCCTTTGGTGAAGATCATTGGGCCTCTAAAGGCCATGTGCCCTGCCACCAAGTGCTCTATTGCATGCTAAGTGTCTCTCTCTCCATCAAACCATGTCACATCACCATCAACCATGAGAACCCCATCAAAAACCCTAGCTTCGATATGATGTCCAGGGCATAAAAGATGATGTTTAAGGCCTTCCAAGGCCAACATTGAGGTGCAAGGGGCTAGGATATAATCATCTCATGGTCTCCAAGTTCCTCCAAAGGCAATGTTCATCCTCCCATGTGTCCAATGAGAGGGAGTGCATCATCCAACATGTGGGCTTCATGCCCCTATGAAGGTCCAATTAACCTTGTGCCTCCACGAAAATACTTTCACCTGGAAAGGCCCTGTAAAGACAAACAAATAATGTGTCAAGTAAGCAATATCTAATAAAATAACCACCCAAACATGTGCATCAAATCCCCCCTTTTCAAAATAAACAAATGCTCAAAGACCTTATACAACTTGCCAAATTTAAGTATGGGAGGGTTGTCATGGTAACATATTGGGTAGATCATTCCCCAAGTCAAGGAGTGTTTCCCAAGAGAACCCTCTCTAATTCATGTAAGGAGTGTGAGGTGGATGGGATTGTGATTTATGGGCATGTGGTTTCTTGACATACAAGGGCTGATTATGTCTCGGTTATGGGTGCGTCTATAGAGGGTGCACTTGATCTTGAGTTACCAACTATTTAGCTGCTATTTTTCCCAGACTCCTTCTTAGCCATCTTTCCAATCACTGCTTTCATTTATTTGTAATTTTCTAGTCCCCTTTACAAGGTTTCAAGATTTTGCATTTACAATTTGGGATCGGGGCAGACATTGAGTAAGTAGAGCTCAAGTTGGACTAGCTTTTGATGGTCCTCATTTTTAGTGTTCACTTTCTTTTTCAGCATTAATTTCTTATTATTTTATAGCAGTTGCAATCTTCCTCCAAGCCTTTATCCCCTTCTTCCCATGAAATGAGGTACAAGCCTTTCTTGGGTCAATATGCACGAAAAACCCAAAAGAAGAGGAAACAAAAGGGAAGAAGTATGGAAAGTGACAAGTATGTGGGGGAGTGGTAAAGTGACCTTTCCCTAGTAGCAACCCTTTTCCCAAGGGTGACCACTTACTAGGACAACATGTCAACCACCAAGGTGAAATGAGGCAAAAGGAATAATTTCCAAGCAAATGTTTTCAAAATCAAGAAAGGACCCTTTGCAACATGTTCAAATGCTTCATTTATTAGAATGACACTTACCACAACACCAAACTTGTTACCTCATGGAGCAATACATGTTGTCCTTTATGAGACAAGCTGGTGTGGTGGACGATGTTGTCGTCGATCAAATGGTGACATGTGGTAATATAGGGGCCTCTTCCTTCTCATATTCCTCTCGGTACTCCATGTCTACAACCTGAGGGCCTCAAGACATCATCTCCTTAGTTTCCCCTAAGAATGGAAGGTAGCATGCCACAAGGAAAAATTGGTATCAGTTTTCTTTTTCATCCATTCATACAAAAAATAGGGAAATTCAATAAAGAATGTCTCATGCATATCAGTGTAAAGATACTTATTTTTTCATCTCTTCACATTCACTCTCATCCCCTGAGTTTCTCAAAGGGAAAACTCATGATCCTTTGCAGTTATTCAGTCTTGAATTTCCTCCCGAGATGGATAACATCTCATCTCTTGCCTCCAACCTTCAATACAATATTTTCATGTCCCAGCAATGGAACCATTTGTTGGGTTGTTGCATGCTTGCATGCATCCTTCTTAATTTTGGGGAGTTTAAACCCAACGTTCAACTAGAGTTGACCAGCGAAAACCCCAAAGCATCGATATATCAATCTTCAACCAAGGCCAAAGAAGGTCTCACCCAAGACATAATGAGGATCACAGAGACCATCTACTCTTATGAAAAGGATGAAGGGATAAATACACAGGGATCCATTTGGGATAGCATTCATGCACACCATTAACAACAACTTACTATTATAAATAGGTAAAATAATATACACACATATCCAAATAACACATGAGTGACACACGATAGATCACAACTATTGCATATTTATTATTCCTACCATTCCATTGAACACAAGCATACATTAAGAAAACTATACTCAACAAAAACAAAGTCTCATGTCCTCTTTAGATAATTCCCCATAATTACAACATATTGCGCCATGTGCATCCTTTTAAACCTCAGACATACAAAAAAGTCAAACTTATATTCAGAAGCATTACAACATTGCAAAGGCTCAAAGTGAGCTCAACACACAGCAAATAAAAAATCAATGAATCCTCTAAGTGCGTGTCTAACTCTCTAACTCTATTTCTGATGTCCTTGATTCCTTTTATAGCTCTCTCTGGTCGAGAGCTTTGTCTCTTTCAATTCTGCCCCACTTGCTTTACTGACAAACTTCCTTGCATGCTTCTGGAACCTACCTGTATTCCACGTAGCCTTGTGGAATTGAGGAAATATTAATTGTCTCGCTAGCTCATCTTTTGTTAGCTCCATGTTCCCTTGTTTTGCTGGCAGTAATCATTTGAGAATATTTCTTGACGATTCCTTTCTTGATTCTGGCATGTGTCTTCTTGATTTATGGTGCGCATCAAAACTTAGAGTGGCACGTATTTGATAGACCTCGGACTTGGCGTGCAATATCAAAACTCATTCTGACGTGCACTTCTTGTCATTTTCTATGCATTAGCTTAGTCACATGAAAAATTGGAATGGGTGTACACAAAACTTGGAATGAGTGCTCACAACTTCGGTTGTGTGTGCGCGCAAGATTAACCCAAAAATTTGTTTGCCAACAATTACAACATCAATTTTGTGTGCGCGCAAGATTAACCCAAAACTTTAGGTGCCAACAATTACAACATCAATTGTGTGCCAAAATTGTACTTTGGATAATTTGGTGATGTATCATGAACTCTTGAGTGAGTTTTTGAATGGTTTCGTTCAAAAAAGGCGAGCCCTGGTCGCTCATTAACACCCTTGGACAATCAAATATGGTGATCACATTCTCAAAAATGAATCACATTATCGTTTCGGATATATAATCTTTGACCAGTGCGGCTTCAACCCATCTAGTTAGATATTCAGTCGTAGTAATAATGTAGTGCACCCCTGTGTGATGCACGGGGGGATTTATGGGACCCACAAAATCTATTTCCCATTTTTCGAACGAATCTAGTGAAGTCACAATAAATAAAGGAATCCCATCTCTCCTACAGGGTTTTCCAATCTGTTGACATATGTCATAGCGTTTGCAATAGTCCTTGGAATTTGTAAAGAGTGAGTACCACCAGATCCCTACACACATAAATTTGTGCATTTTATCCTTAACTGGATTGTGTCCTCCAACAATACCGTCATGTGCTTCATACAGAATGGGGTCCCATTCATGTTCTATTGCACAATCACACAGAATTCCCAACAATAAACTACTAATATGCATTGTGGGTTACCAGTTACGACGTTCAGCCTGGGTGTACCCTGGTGGAGGTTGTCCTGACATGAGAAATTCGATTATCTTGTCCAATTGATCAAGAACTACTTTGACTCGGAAGAGTTGCGCATCTAGGAGGTCATCATCTAGGCTTCGACTAGCCTCTTTAGTCTCAAGTCGGGACAAATGATATGGTCCAACATTGTACTTACCCCCATTGACTACAACTTCAAACTCAAACTCTTGGAAGAGAAACAAATAGCGGCATATCCTGCCTCCTAATACTAGGTTGTTGACCAAATATTTGAGCACATAGTGATCTGTAAATAATTTGAAAGGGGTCCCAACAAGTAATGGATAAACTTTTGCAATGCATATACCATGGCAAGGCCCACACTCTCTATTGTAGTATAATTATTTTATGCATTGGACATCTTGCGACTAGAAATATATATTGGATGGTCAATATTTCCTTCGTCCGACTGCATAATAATCGTGCCCAACACAACGGATGAAGCATCTATTTGGACATGAAAGCGCTTAGACAAGTCAGTAAAAATGAAAATTGGTGCAGTGACAAGCTGCTCTTTTAGAGTATCCAAGGATTGTTGGCATTCTAGTGTCAAAATATACTTAATATCTTTGCACAACAGCTTTTCAAATGGGGCATCAATATTGGTATAATTCTAAATGAACCGTTGGTAATATCATGTATGACCCAATGTGACACACATCTCCTAGACCAAATTGGGGGCCACCATATCCAAGATGGTGGTGGTCTTAGCCCACCAACAATCCATCCTTACACACAACGTGGCCCAGTAATGTGCAAAACGGTGTACAAAAGATGCATTTCTTCAAATTTAACGAAATATGTAGCTGGCAGCATCGATTCAACATCAATCGAAGGGCTTGCATGTGGTCCTTCAACAAGTTGAACACTGTTCAATCATCCAAATAAACTTCAAGAATGTTTTGGATGAATTCCTTGAAGGATGCAACCATTATCTGGGAAAATATTGTGAGGGGAATCTTTAAGCCAAAAGGCATTACAATGTACGCAAAGGACCTCCATTTTTTCGCATAGGTAGTTTTTGCGTGGTCCTCCTATGCAATATGAACCTAATGATACCCTGAAAAGTCATCAATAAAAGAACAGGCTTCCCAGTCGCCAAAATTTTCTAGCACCTCATCTGTGAAAGGTGTAGGGAAAGGGTCGTGGATGCATGTTCCATTGAGACTTCTCATATCTACACATATTTGAATATCATCGGTCTTCTTGGGTTTCACCACCACAGGACTAATCCAATTTGAGTCCTCCACAGGGACAATGATCCCATTATCCAACATTTGATCCAATTATTTGCACACATTTTCCTTATATTTGGGATTTAATCGATAAGGCCTTCTTTTAACCATTTTGGAATCCAGTTTGCGCTGAATCTTCATGGCTTCCAATGATCCTACAATGCCTTTCATTTCAGAAAAGCTATGGGGAAACAAGTCATCATATTCCTTAAGCAGGTCAACAACTTGAGTGAATGTCTCCTTATCCCCATAATCTCCAATGATGGCCATCTTGGGTGCTTCCTCAATGCTAATATTATGTTTCTTAGTTTTAATCGGGCCATTATAGTATGGTACATCCATCTCTACCACCTTACCCTTCAATGCACTCTCTCCTTTGGATTCTTTGGTCTAGATGTCGTGTGGTTCATTGTCATCAACATTATCAACGTCAATCTTCCAACAATGCACTGCCTCTTTCAGTTTTTCAGTTTTTTCCCTTGTTCAAGACATCTGGTGTACTCATCTTCACATCACTTGTGGTTGCAGTTACAACATGTAATATTTATTCGATAATTCAAAAAAATTCACCTCCAACATTGTACATTTCATATCAGTTTTTCTTCAACTCAAAATACAAAACGAAATAATGTTAAGATAGTTTTCAATAAGCACACATGGAAAGAAAAGATGAAATATTAGTCAAGAAGATCAGTCAATCTCACATAGCAAATGGAAATAATTTCTCAATAAATGAAACTGCAACTTGATTCCTACATGGAAATTCTTACCCTAGGCATTCCCACTCCCCTAGATTTAGCTCTCTTTTTGGATGCTTTGAATCAAATCGTAGGCAGTTGTGATTCTTTGCAAAGTTCATAAAATCACACCTAAAAATCCATTTCAGGACACCAAGAACGATAATTATAGGATGGAATGATGATAAAAAAAATAGAATTCAATTGTAATGCCAAAGTCGAAATTCGAACTCTAGAGAGAAATGAATAATAGGAAATATAAGGGAAGTTACTTTGGACAAAGCCAATCCCCTGCAAAAATTTCTTCACTTGATTTCATAATCTAATTTAATTGGTTTAGGTCTGATTTTTATTGTTTTAATGTTATATTTACTAATTTTCTACTGTATTATTGTGTCCTTATAATGTTATATTTTATTTTTGCATGATGTAATCACATGCAAGATAAAATTAAAGTATCTCCCAACATTGATGTGCCTCATCATTCTTGATCAATGTGTACAACTCTTGCTGGACGTATTTCATATATTGACTCTGTGAGTGCATTTAATTTTATTATATCAATAGTTATGCATGTTTTTGGAATTTAATTGTATTTTTTTTCTTATATTTATGTATACTTTTTTTTGTTTTTGACAGTGCCCATTAACTCCAGTAGAGCGTGAAGTATTCTAGGTAGATGATAAATTTAACATATTAGATCCATGTGATGGTGCTATTGTCGACACTAGACGAATCCAGTCACTTTCTATGATCCATGGAGCGCCACTTGGTCCTGAAGATGCCAATATACTTGTCATTAATGTCACAAGTAGCATCCATGTTGCCTATGAAGATACAATTGATGGATGTGAACGTTTGAAGAAGACATAAATGAGTTTCATCTGGTGGCCGAAGAAGTATTTGAGAAAATCATCGATCTAAATGATCATGTTTTATGAATCAATTGCAAACTTTATGTTTACTTTACATAGTCTACAGACCATTTAAACTTACTTTACATAGTGCTCATACCTTTTTTCTTTAAGGGCATGTTACCTAAGACATAAGGACATGTTTTAATGCATCTATTCATTGGTTCATTTCATTTAATGTTGCTTTTGGTGTGATTAGAAATGTTGTTTCTATCATGCCTACAAGGAGTGATATAAGAGCATGTTTTAATGCATCTATTCACTGGATCATTTTATTTAATGTTGCTTTTGGTGACATTAGAAATGTTGTTTCTGCCATGCCTACAAGGACTAATATGAGATTGCAAGAGTGTGTGTTTACATGCCATTATTTCTATGCTCTGCCTTTGGATTTGATTGTTATTTATTTACCTTATTGCATGATTCTTTTAGAGTGAACAAATTGTGCGAGTGTAAATAGATTCTTGTATAGCAAATCAATATCCATTGAATTGGAGCAAGATAGAATATTGTTACATACTAGGAAGACTGATATTTTTTTTATATATATTTAGGTTAATAAAGGGTTTACAAACTTAATTGTTGACAATGTTGAGAATAACTTAGTGTGCAAGCCTCATATATGATGGGAAGTAAAGTGTGTTTCTCCATTGAAACTAGTCTGCTAAAATGATTTCAAAATGTAATAATTCTAGACATTTTCATTTATGATGATGGGAAGATATTATGAATGTCATTTTCATAACATATAATTGCTTGAGATGTTTTTTTAGATTTTAACTGGTTTATCTTTTGTAGGTTGTATTCTATTTTCGTTTACATTTTTAAACTGCAATTAATGGATCAGAGGAGTTAGAGTACTACAGGGATTTGGTTTGTTTGGTATTTATTGGTGTAGCCTTTCCTCCATATGGGACTTTAAATTTTGACAAATGAGGACTTTCAGACCCGTCCTTTTCATCTTTTTGTTTACCTTGTGCTAGATTTCTGATGTTTTGGTCTGGCCTACAGATTGAGACTAAGTCATTGGGTATTCCTTGTATGCCATCCTCTTGCATCCCTATTAACCCCTAGCATCTTATTCTCACATTCCTTGATGAAGATTGATCTACCCTCTAGTGGATCTGTGGTATAATCTACTAATCCCTCCACCATTCCACAGGTTTCTCAATCATAAACTTGTCACCATTCCAATTATATGAAGGATATGCACTTTTGTGTATACTTCCAGCCTCGCTTTGTATCATGATTTTGGAATTCCGTCATGACATCAACATTCTTCTTGTTGGGGACCCAGGTACGAGTAAGTCCCAACTACTTTAGTATGTGCACAAGTTAGCTCCTTGAGGTATTTATACAAGTGGTTGGGGAAGATCTTCAATTTGTTTGATTGCTTATGTGTCAAAGGATCCTGAAACTAGTGAAACTATATGTGTAATGACTTTGACATGCATCATTGAATCTTTTAATGATTGGCAATGGAACTGTGATACGTCACTTTTTATTCCATTAAAATTGTGGATTATTGATTTGTATTTTAATGTAATAGATATTGGAAACTGGAGCACTAGTTTTGAGTGACAGAGGCATTTGTTGCATATATGAGTTTGACAAGATGTCAGATGATGCTCGAAGCATGCTACATGAGGTGTGATTTCCCTTGATTTTCAAATCAGTAGAGTAGTTATTGTGCAATTAGTGGTTTTCCCTTGATTCAGCTTACCCACATTCTATTGTTTTTCCTATATTTTTTTATCATCTCATAATGTGTTTTGCTATTTGAGGGGGGTTAATGGAACAACAGACTGTGTCAATTGCTAAGGTTGGGATCATATCACTCTTAATGCTAGGGAATATGTGTTAGCCTATGCCAACCCTAGTGGTTCACGCTACAATCCTAGACTTCCAGTTATTGAAAATATCCAAGTTCCTCCAACATTGCTCTCTAGGTAAAGTTTAGTCAATGTTGTGCACATGGTATGACTCCTTGTGGGGTTTGTTTACTTTTCAAATCCAAAAAAATTATGAGTTACACCTGCAGGTTTGATTTTATTTATCGGGTTCTTGAAAAAGGTGATGAGCAGACTCATCGACGCCTTGCAAGGCATCTTGTTGCATTGCATTATGAAGAGCCCTAGGTATGGAATTATGTATATTGCTTAGGATGGCTTCAAATGCACTGGATATTCTTTCAATTTACATGAATGGAATTACTTTATTTCTCGTTATAGGACCTAAGAGTGGACACATTGGATGTGTCAACCCTAACTTCGTATATCAGTTATGCAAGACAACATATACATCCCAAAATATCTGATGAGTCTATCGAAGATCTTACCCATGGTTATGTTGAAATGCACCAAAGGGGAAACTGTTGGGTATGTGTTATATTTTTTCCTCAAGAAACGTGTCACATTTTTGCCTCATTTTTTGTGTCGCCTCGATTTTTGTGTCCATTGTTGGATGGTTTTTCAGCACATGGTTTTTGCCGATGGTTTTCTATTTCTGATTAAGGAATTAGGGTTGTTTTCTAATCTAGGTCATTGGGTTAGGGTTTTGGATGTCGTTGACTCCTATATGTATATTGTATTGTAAACAATGTACGAGTATGAATGAATATATAATATGTTGGTTTTCCCAGTTTGGGTTTCCAGGGGGAAAATATATGTGTAACGTTTGTAGTTTTCATTGTATATTTTATGTTCTTTTACTGAAAATTTGTTTGCAGTAAATAATTGTACAAGGTTAAAATCTACAACAACTTCCCTAGCAACAGTAAAAAGGTTTGTTGCACATATGTCCAAAAGAATTATTGAAAATATATTCATCCATCTCTCTCTCTCTCTCTCTCTCTCTCTCTCTCTCTCTCTCTCTCTCTTAAGTATGATGTTTATACATAGAGAAATGGAATTCTACATGTGACAACTCCATATTTGTCCCTTAAATTTTGCAGCTAATTACGGAAATCCCTAGACAAATTAAAAGCCTAATAAAAATTAGTGAAGCACATGCTCGTATTCGATTCTCTGAGTGCGTAAGAAACCAAACTCAGACTACAATAGAAGCTTGTACATGGAACTATTTTCCCAAGTAAACCAAAGTGAATGTTCTTCATATTAGAATGTAAAATCAGGTATATATATATCACAGGGTCATGAAGCCTGAAAGCATACAAGTCATTCTTAACATAGGTGGTATGTGCAGGTTGAAATTTGTGATATGGCTGAAGCATTCAGGTTGCTTGAAGTTTCCCTTCAAAAATATACAACTGATCATGCTACTAGTAAATCCTACAACTTTCTTGATAGAGGTGGTCAGTTTACAAGGGATCATAAATCTTGTTATATAGGTCATGAGACGTGCCAGTTGCACTTGCATAGATAGAACTATGCCATAGTTTTCTTTATCCATTTGTGTTAGGTATATGGTATACACCAGTAATTTCAATGAATGCATTGTGTCACGGTGACAGGGACCATCAACATGGATCTCATTACAATAGGAGTTTTTGCTAGTGAAATAATAAGGCATGCCAATCTAGTTATAGTAGTTAGAAATCTTATCATGGAAAAGATGCAGGCTAGAGGACCATCTACTCGAACATCAGAGGTGACATATTCTTGATTTATTTAGGTAAGCAGTGTATTGATTTTGCTATTACCAAAATCCTGACCTATGATATATGGATGAACTACCAGCTTTTAGAGGAGATGCACAAGCAGACATCTGTCAAAGTTAACCTTCATGATGTAAGGGTTCTCTCTGTGTATGTGCAATTCAAGAATGCCTACATGTATGAACTGGATTAATTGATTGCTTGTATGTTGTGGTTGAATTGACTGGCTTTATTGATCGGCAACATTGGTATGCTCACATGCTTAATCAATTTTTCTCTGGGTTTCTTTCAGATTCGCAATGCTCTTGGAATCCTCATGACTGAGGGATTTGTAGTTGTTCATGGAGACAATGTCAAGAGAATATGAGACAAGATAGTCTCCCTAGAAATAAATAAGATTGTATCCATAGACCCATTCCATCTCCTCTATGCTTAGCATTCCTTTTGTGTGATTTTATTTCAAAGTTAAATGGTAATGTTTCTAGACGTTGCATCTTAAGTTGTTGTCATCTACCCTAAAACTCCTGTACACCTTCATGGAGGTTTCCCTTGTATCAACTCAAAGGAGTTTTAGAGGATTGAAAAATCCAAGTTAATAAAATCAATGTTGAGAATCGTTGTGCCAAGTGAATGTAACATAGAAACATGTTTCCTTGTGAAACCTTGATTTTTGAGCTTTTCCTAGAACATGAAAATGAATATGCCATGAACCAAATATGAGAGATCTTATAGTAATTTTTCTTAACCAATTATGAAACATTTCTGACATCTGTGAGAAGAAAAATTCTTGACCTACTATCTAATTGTTGATATTGTCACCAAAGATGACATTGCTCCCTTATGCTACTACCTTGTACCTCTCAATTTTAAACCCTTAGCATTTAAATCTAGATTCCAAATTAATGATGAACGAAGATTAGATTTGATGTCCTTAACAACATTGATTCCTTTTGGGACATGGTCTTAACTTTTGGCCTTGGTTTTGCTATTTGTAAGCATCCCAGAAAAAAATGATAACATTTTTTTTCTCAAAATAGCAAGTTCATATTTTCGTGTGCAACTTGGCCCCCTTGGAAAGCAGACACATAACATTTATTGTGCTATAATAAATGAAGATGTGTTGAATCTTGCATGATGACTGCTTGAGGCCCTGAGGTGTCCTTTTTTACCTCTCTTGGGGTGCTATAATTTCTTTAAAGTTGCTTTGTGAAGGAGAGGATCTGAAATAAACTAATAGGGTTGTGCCATGTGTCTTTTTTCGCTCTTTCCTAATTTTCCCCTTCGTCTTTTGAGCACTCATTATGGCTCTTGAAGTTGCCATAAGGAGTTCTAAGGCCACTTTACATTATCTCCCATTGAGCGATAGCCTAGGTCAGGTTATATTCCCACAATATTGCAGCTTCAATTTATTTGTTTCTCATTAACCCTTAAAGAGGTTCCCAAGGATCTATCTCCCAACATATTTTCTAACACTCTATCTAGTTCTGCAGTTACCCTTTGTTCTCTTCTTTGTTTTAAAATATCAATCAATCCTCTTGTGAATCGATCACAGAATGGATTGATTCTCTTTATCTTTGATCTCTGCTCTTTTCTCTCTCATAATCAGGTTCTCAACATTCCCTTGTATTTTTGTTGCATCCTTTGTATCAACCAATGCAGAGGGCTTATATAGTCCTAGGCCCCCTCGGCTTAATCACTTTCCAGGTGACCAATACCCATGCCCAAGTGTTGTTTTAAAAAGTGCTTAACCTCGTAACTTTACCACCTCACGCAAATCGATGGCCATATCTTAACCTCTCGTTGGGATGGATGGCCCGTGCACATCCAACCTGCAAGTTGTTTAATCATTTGCAATAGCACACATGAAAAATATCTTGCCATGTCCACAATTAAACGGATGGTCAGGATTAATGCGCACCACACCCTCTAAATTAATGGGCGTGCAACTCCATCGTGCGCTTTAGATCTAGATCATTGATCTAAACTATTGATCGATGGTTGGATCTCTGTATCATTCAACTTGCCTCCAAACTTTATCAACGGTGGCGTTTTATTATTATGGTGACTGGATGGTTGTCATTGCTCTAGGATTTTGAATCATGATTTGACGATTCTCCATTCGTTTGACCCTTGATCGGACAGTTGCAACTAATTCTCACTCCACTCTACAGTCTTTGATTCTTTATCAAAATACGACAGTCTATACTTGTTCTCTCACAATATCAATGGTCGTTGTAGCTCTTCGATTATATCCACAATGAATTTAGAATCATTGACCCTTACAATGGTCAATGATCATAAAACAAACTCCCCATTTCAAATTTCCTTGAAGGATATCTTTCTTCCTCGACTCTTAAACCTGCAATTAAACCGAGACCTGCAAACAGGCTTAAAGCCCTATAATTCTACATTGTTTGAAAGGAAATCGATCTAATGGTTTTAAACCTCATTCAATATTTAAACGTCCTTTAGAGAGTCATTTCCCTTAAGACTCCATCTCAATGAACCCCTATATACTCCATATGTAACGTCCCCAGACATCAACCCCATTGTCGGGCAACGCTACTATGCAAAATATTCTCATACTTATATATATAACATGCATATCAAATTAACACGTTTAACATAGAGATACTACCATCATTCAGACTTAAATAGAATTAACAATAATTCCACTTGCAACGAAATACATCATAATATTACAAGCATCACAGGCATGCATTTTAATTGAAATTAAACATATAATGATACTTATCTTTGAAACTGTAGTAACTCCACCAACTACATGCAGACCTTCCACAAACCTCCCATCCTTAGACCATGTTTCTCATCATGCTCGGCAATGGGTCACCCTCTCCACCCAAGGCAAGGGAATCCTAGACTAGGCTGAGGTTACAGGAAAACTACACAATGCAACTGGAAGGATTCTCTCAAGGAGCCTTCTTACACCCACTACTCACGGACTCTCATTCCCCACATGCATGTTCCACCCAGGAGTATACACCTTCACAAGCACAGTCCATCGGTGCTTCACCTCCCTCTTTGGGTCTCAGCAACAGGAAGGATCGGGAATTCTCAGAGCTCTGTAGCTGGTGTTGGACTCTCTCTAGGAGAAAAACCACTTCCCAACAAACTCTCTCACCTAGAGAGAGTTTCTCACAGGCCTGACAACCCGCCTCTTCTACCACAGGCCTGATAACCCGCTTCTTCAGCACACTCCTCGACTTAGCTCTATCCAAGTGAGGACAAAAACAACGGTTCAACACTCATTCACATAAGGATGATAGTAGCAACAGCAGATGGGCATGACACCACAGGCGGCAACATCCCACACTAAAACATGGCACAACTAAGGTGATTACTCAGGTGTCGGGTTCCTCGGAAGAAATAGAACGGTTCACAGATTTTCGATTTTCAGGTGTCTGTGTGAATATTGCAAAGGTCGAATACAGAGGTCTCACGGTTTCAAAAAGAGGATTGGGAAAACTAACAGAATGAACCCCCAACTCAACTGACGCTTCATCTTTTAACTGCATGTGCCCAGGTCGACACTTGTCTTCCTGAAGCTACATGTGTTGCCTCTCCCAGTACTTAGGATAAAAAAAAACATGTATTTCACACAGCTTTGGAATAATAATAAATTATTATTCTCAAGGACTTAAGCCCCTAATCTTAGCCCCTATTTACAAACTTTCAGCCCCTTTTCCCTTACCCACCATGTGGAAGCTTAGTCCCCCATCACTCTTTCTTCATGTTCGATCTGCATGTAGTGATGTTTAATCTTTATTAATGTTCTTCATAATTACATATACAAGATCAGGCTCCTGGTCTTTAACACTTAGGCTCTTCGGCCTAATAAACACATAAGCCCACCAGCTTATCAATACTCGGCTCACCAACCTACAAAACATGATCACAATTCATAATATAACAGGGGCACGTCCTTGGGGTATTACAATCCCCTCCCCTTATTTTTGCATTGTCCTCAGTGCAACTTTTACACAGCATCAACAAGATTTTCAAAATCTTCAAAAATATGTGGGTATTCTACCCGCATAGCATCCTCATGCTCCCATGTCACGTCCTTGGGACCGTACCAGGTCCACTGGACCTTTACAAGCCTTATGGATCAATTCCATAGCTATTTTCTTTTTCAGTCCAATATGCGCACAGGATGCACTTGCAAGACACCTTCTTGCTCCACCTGAATCACATTCCAATCAATAACATGATTAGCATCAGGTATATATTTCTTAAGCAATGAAACATGAAACACATTATGTACAGTCATGGATACAGGTAATGCAAGCATAAATGCAACTGGCCCAATCCTTTCTAGGATTTCAAATGGCCCACAAAATATGGCTGCCAACTTGGTGCAGCTTCCCAGCTTCAGGGAACTTTTATTGGTTTTCACTTTCAGGAAAACATGATCACCCACTTTAAACTCTCTATGGGTTCTGTTTTTATCAGCATAAATTTTCTGCTTGTCTTGGGCAGCTTTCAAATTTTGCTTAATTTTTAGCATTTGTTCTTCCATTCCCTTGAGCAACTCTGGCCTAACTATTGCCCTATCAGCTGGATTATCCCAGTTTACTGGAGTATTGCACTTTCTGCCATAAAGTGTTTCAAATGGAATCATCTTCAACGATGCTTGATACCCATTATTGTAAGCGAATTCTACCAAGTGTAGGTAGTCTTCCCATTTATATGGTTTGTTCATCACATACATCCTTAGTATGTCTTTTATCACTTGATTCACCTGCTCTGTCTGCCCATCAGACTTAGGATAATAGGTTGTGCTAAAGTTCAAATTCATTCCAAACCCCTTGAATAACCCTTTTCAAAAATTTGAGGTAAATTTCGGGTCTCTGTCAGACACAATTGTCTTGGGAATTCCGTGCAATCATGCCACTTCCTTCATAAAGATGTCGGCAACATTCATTGCCTTGTGAGTAGTCTTTAATGGAATGAATTGGGCAGCTTTCGTAAGCTTTCCCGCCACCACCATGATTGATTCATGCTTCTTGCATGTCCTGGGCAATCCTGTGATGAAATCCATTGTCACTACCTCCCACTTCCACTCAAGAATGGGTAAAGGTTGTAGTAACCATGTTGGGTGTTTGTGCTCAGCTTTAACGTTCTGACACTCCATACATCTGGCAACGTATTATGTAATATCTTTCTTCATAACTAGCCAAAAGTAATGGCTTTTGACTGCTGCCATAGTCTTCTGGTATCCAGGGTACCCAGCATAAGGCACATTATGCATTTCATTCAAAATAATAAGTTTCAAGTACTGGACATTAGGTATATAAATTTTGTTCTTGTACAGAAGTGTTTCGTTAGTTTCCAATTTATAATTTTCCACTCCTTGCAGCGTCTTACCTTGTTGTAGCTTCGCTACCAAATCTCTGTACTACAAATCTGCATTTGCAGCCTCTAAAATTATTCCTTTAATATAAGTTTGGTACATGCTAATGGTTGTAGCATGCAATTCATGCACTCTCATGTTGAGTGCATCAGCCACATTGTTCTCTTTTCCTTTGATATGCTTGATATCAAAGTCATATTCACAAATAAACTCCAACCACATACTCTGCCTAACATTCAAGGTTGGCTGATCAAAAAAATACTTCAGACCATTATGGTTTGTCCTTAGCTCAAACCTCTTTCCCATGAGGTAATGCCTCCATTTCTTTAGAGCGTGAATGATAGATTCCAACTCTAATTCATGAGTTGCGTAGTTATTTTCATGCTCTTTAAACTTCCTAGATTCATAACATATTACGAATCCATTATGACTTAGGACTCCTCCCAGTCCTTCTTTGCATGCATCTGTGCACACCAAGAAATCTTCATTCGGATCTACAATCCTCAGGATTGGAGCATTGGTTAACAATTGCTTCAATTGCAGGAAGCTTTTCTCACATTCCTTTGTCCACTAAAATTTCTTCTCCTTCCTTTGCAAGGAAGTGATAGGGTGAGCTATCCTCAAGAACCCTACAATAAACCTTTTGTAATAACCAGATAGACCCATAAAGGATCTGAATTTTGTCACATTCTTTGGCGCTGGCCATTCTCTAATGGCCTCAATCTTCTTAGGATCTATAGCTATCCCATCCTTCGAAATAATATGCCCCAATTAATGGATCTGCTCCTGATAAAATGAGCACTTTCTCAACTTGGCATACAGTTGGTGCTCTCTTAGCACCTGCAACACCATCCTTAGATGATTGTCATGCTCTTCCTCCGACTTGGAATACACCAGAATTTCATCCAGGAAGACTATGACAAACTTGTCTAGATAGTCCCTGAATACACCATTCATCAAGCACATAAAAATAGCGGGTGCATTTGACAGCCCAAATGACACCACTGTGAACTCATAATGACCATACCTTGTTCTAAAGGCAATCTTGTTGATGTCTTCATCCTTTATCCTTACCTGGTGATATTCCGACCTGAGGTCTATCTTCGAAAATATATTTGCATCCTTCAATTGATCGAAGAGGTCATCAATCCTCGGCAGAGGATATTTGTTCTTAACAATTACATTGTTCAATTGTCTGAAACCGATACACAATCTCAGTTTCCCATCCTTCTTCTTCACGAATAGGACCAGGGCACCCCAAGGTGACACGCTTGGGTGTATATACCCCTTCTTTAAAATCTCTTCAAGATGCAATTGCAGCTCTTTTAGCTCTGGCGTACTCATTCTGTAAGGAGATTTCAACACTAGAGCTACTCCAGGTATCAAGTTTACAGAGAAGTCAATATATCTTTTCGGAGGTAGTCTGGGTAGCTCCTAAAACACATCTTCAAACTCCTTTAGTACCACATGATCTCCAATCTTTGAGACCTCATCCTTATATGCTTCCTCCACATGGGCTGCAAATAATTGATAGCCTTTTATGTAGCACTTCTTCAGCTGCATTATTGAGATTTCTCTGATAGCAATAGCTCTGGGAATTCCTTGGACTGTTTTCCAATTTCCTTCCTCATCCAAGAAAGTGAATGCCTTGTTACGAAAGTCTAGGATGGCATGGTGTTGGTCCAACCAGTCCATCCCAACTAGACAGTCATAAGAACCTAAAGGCAAAATGTTCAATTCAGCCTTTGTGCTCAGTCCATTCATGTCCATTGGACATGACTTAACTAACTCAATGACTTTCTTCTTGGTTCCTATAGCCAGCTACACTAACCAAGACTTTCCATGTTTTATTCTCGACAATTGCAAACTTTCCACCACTCTAGGATCTATATAACTATGACTAGCCCCTGAATCAATTAAAATAGTAAAGGCATGGTTGTTGATCATACCTTCCACTTCAATCATGTGTGACTAATATTATGCTTTCTTTTTGTCCAGGGCTGCGTAGATTCTTGGTATTCTACTTCCCATGTCTTCCATTGTTTCAGCTTGCTAAACATTATGGACGGCTCTCACTTTGCCATTTTTATGGGGACAATCTCTGTACTTGTGGTTCCCCTGACAGCCCCAACATTGAATGGGTGTCTACCTTGGACTTTGTTTGCCTACGTCATCCATTCTCGACTCTCTAAATGGTGGTTGTCCTTGAGGACTATTTTTGAAAAAGGAAGGTTTGTTTCCCTTCTGCCTCTGCTCTTTCTTAATCTTCTTCTGGTCATCCCAAACCTTCTGAAAAGTAGGTTTTTCTCTTTGTTGTTCACATAAGCATTTATCTCTTCTTATAGTTTCTTTCATAGTCTTAAGATCATCATACTGAATCTTGTCACCAATGGAAGTTGGCAACCCACTTAGATACCTCTGAATCTTTACAGTCTCATCTTTGATGAACGAGACATACTTTAGCAATTCCAAAAATCTTCATTTGTATTCGTCAATGGTCATGCTACCCAACTTGAGTTCAAAGAACTCTTTCATCTTTCTGTCATAGTATCTTTTAGTCAAGTATTTCTTCTCGAAATACCTCTTGAATTATTTCCAAGTGATATCTTTCTCTCTAATGTGTTGCACCTGCACAAGCTGATCCCACCACATGGATGCTTTTCCTTTCAGTTGATACATCGCAATTCTTCCTTCTACATGAGAGGAATAATTCTGTTGTTGAAATTATTTCCTCATGACAAGAAACCATGTTTCAAAATCTTCCTCCTTCTTATGTTCTCCATCAAATGTAGGAAGCTTAATCTTGTTCATTTCACCCTTCATCTCATCCACTCCAGATCTCCTATGATTTCTGGTAGGAGATGGGCTTGAACTACTGTGTGCCCTCCTCTTGAAGCGACCTTGGGAGTGATGATGGTGTCAACCAACACTCCTTGATCTTCTTCCCTCAGAATTCTGGTGACTCCCTGTTTTGCTCGAGTCTCTCTCCTTGTCCAACTTCTTTTCTATTCTCTCTAGACTCTTCATCAACCTTAAGTTGAATTCTCCCTATTGTTCCTTATATTTCATGATCTTTCTTCTATCTTCTTGGTGAGTTTGGGCATCTTTCTACAATATTTCAATGATTTTTATCATATGCCCTTCCTTATCTGTCTCTTCTCTATGCTCATTGGAGTTCGACCCTTCAACTCCCAAATGAACATCCATCCCTTTAGCTTCGTTCTCTGAACTGGAAGCATTTTGTGTCTCCTCCATTTCTTTTTACTCAATGTCAACTCTAATCAGTTATGGCACTCGTTAAACTTATTCAAACACAATGTGCAGACAACCAGAATTTGTCAAGCCATCAATCCTTAACAAATCCCACATCATTCATAAACAAATATGATTCAAGAAAACGTTCAGTTTTCATTCTCTGTGATTCTCGTTCAATCAAGAATCCCCACAGATTTCTTCTTTCAGAGCTCTGCTCTGCTAAGTTTTCAGGCACTAGCCCCTTTCTCTCAATCCACCAACCAACACGACCATGGATCGTGACCAAGCGCTAGATCAATAAGCGCTTACTTGGGCCTTTGGCCTCGAAAATTTTCAAAGCACAACACAACACTCTCTCAGAGTTCCAAGTTGTCGAACTCGTGTAATAGAGTGGATCAATAGCCCACATCTACCCAACATCAAACGATTGAAACTCACTATGGAACCTCAGGTGTCTAAGTTTCGGGACTTCAGGACTTCAATTTCCGAAAACTTTCCCACTTGCTTCCCTTTCAATCTCCCAAATTACTAACTTCTAGCTTCTCTATCCTTGGGGCCCACATAGTAAAACCGTCACCAACTAAGGTGATGGCACGTGGTACGCCTAGAAAGTTCCACATCACCCCAGGCGACGTTAGTCAGCCCCACCATGTCTATCCTTTTACTTCAAAACTTCAAGCTTCAGAGCTTCGGACTTCGGGAGTTTCAACTCCTCTACGCTCACTTTTGCTCGGAGCACTTTCTCCCGGAGTTCACGATCTACCAACGTGTGTCCTCCTTCACGATCAAAGGCTATGAGTGACTTCGGCACTTCGGGCTTCGGGAGTTTCAAACTCACAACACTTGCCTCCTCATGAAGTACTTCCACCTAAAGTGCACGATCTCTTGACGTGTTTCCTTCGCAACGGATGGTTGTGATCTACTTCAGGACTTCGGGAGTTTGTCACACTCCACACTAGAAATCCTCCAAATATATATTTTTTTCCTTTCTGGACATGGATCTAATGGTCGGGTTCTTTTCCTATGATCTACGATGTAGATCTCCTTCGAAAATTTATGCATCAGCGCATTCCACTTCTCCCGACTGTCTAACTCCGAAAGACTTCCAGGATAACCCTCCTGCACCTTTTCTGGATCTGACGGTCATAAAGGACTTTCCTTTTTCTCAAATAGATCCTACAGATCAAACACCCCAAGTGTTGAGCTCTCTCTCTCTCTGTGGTCAAATACCACACCAGTTGTGGTTTTATTCCACCACTGCTCCTCTTGAGCTTCATAACATGGCCAAGTAACCCCTTGGCACTCAGAAACATTCTAAGGTTCGAAATTGGTTCCATACGAACACCATTTCCACTCGAAACCTTGGGTCTAAAGACCACTTATCTGGCTCATCCAAGCTCAGTGTTGAAACCTTGGGCTCTGATACCATATTTTAACATCCCCAACCATCAACCCCACTATCGGGCAACGCTACTACATGGAACATTCTCATACTTATATATATAACATGCATATTAAATCAAATTAACACATTTAACATAGAGTTACTACCATCATACAGACTTAAATATAATTAACAATAATTCCACTTACAACAGAATACATGATAATATTACAAGCATCACAGACATGCATTTTAATTGAAATTAAAAACATAATGATACTTATCTTTGAAACTGTAGTAAATCCACCAACTACTTGCAGACCTTCCACGAACCACCCAGCCTTAGACCACGCTGTTCATCACACTCAACAGTGGGTCACCCCCGAGATGGGACTAAGCTCCACCCAAGGCAAGGGAATCCTAGACTAGGCTGAGGTTACAAGAAAACTGCACAATGCAACCGGAAGGATTCTCTCCAGGAGCCTTCTTACGCCCACTACTCATGGACTCTCATTCCCCACATGCCTATTCCACCCGATTGTATACACCTTCACAAGCACATTCCATCAGTGCTTCACCTCCCTCTTTGGGTCTCGGCAACAGGCCAGATCAAGAATTCTCATAGCTTTGTAGTTGGTGTTGGACTCTCTTTGGGAGAAAACCACTTCCCAGTAGACTCTCTCACCTGGAGAGAACTACTCACAGGCTTGACAACCTGCCTCTTCTACCACGGGCCTAACAACCCGCTTCTTCAGCACACTCCTCAGCTCAGCTCCAGCCAGGTGAGGACAACAACAACGGTTCAACACTCATTCACATAGGGATGACAGTAGAAACAATAGATGGGCATGACACCATAGGCGGCAACAACCCACGCTAAAACATGGCACACCTAAGGCGATTACTCAGGTGGCGGGTTCCTCAAAAGACATGGATTTCCAGTTTTTAGGTGCCTATGTGAATTTTGCAAAGGTCGAATACAGAAGTCTCACAGTTTCAAACAGAGGATTGGGAAAACTGGCAGAACGAACCCCCAACTCATCTAATGCTTCAGATTTTAACTTCATGTGCCTAGGTAGACACTTGTCTTCCTGGAGTTGCATGTGTTCCCTTTATGCACACGTTGGAGCTGCATGCGTTGCCTCTCCCAGGACTTAGGATAAAAAAAACACGTCTTTCACACAGTTTTTGAATAATAATAAATTATTATTCTCAAGTACTTAAGCCCATAAGCTTAGCCCCTCTATCCAACCTTTCAGCCCCTTTTCCCTTACCCACCCTATGGAAGCTTAGTCCCCCATCACTCTTTCTTCATGGTCGGTCTACACGCAACGATGTTTAATATTTATTAATGTTCTGCATAATTACATATACAAAATCAGGCTCCTAGCCTTTAACACTTAAGCTCTTCGTCCTAATAAACACATCAACCCACCAGCTTATCAATACTTGACTCACCAGCCTACAAAACATGATTACAATTCATAATATAAYTGGGGCACATCCTTGGGGTATTACACCATATGGTAGAGATTCTCAACACATGCCTAATTAACAAAGAGTTTCAATACACACACAGAAGCTTAACCTTTATGATGACAAAGTTTCTTTGCACATGAAAAACAAAGACKTAACATTCTAGTGACATGGTTTCCAATTAAACTCGAAATAGAGTGTTTTGTTTCTATTATTCATCAACTTAGAAAACTCTTAATGTACACTAATTTACATGAGAAAATGAAATGCCTTTTGTCCTGATCCTTTCCCTGGATGCCCTCTCTAAGTGTGATCATTCCTTTACTCACCAACCCTCTTAGTTTGATTTTTCTTTCACTTCCCGGCTTACATGCTTTCCATTAAATAATTAGACATGGTTTAGCACTAAGAATCACCCTTATATTGCAAAGAGGATAAGCCCAGTACCCATCAAAGTATATGTATATGTAAATGAGTGATTTAAGGTCAAATGGACAAAACTCAGAATAATAATGTTTTAACTCAGAAATATGGGCTAGCATGCACAAGAAAATGAGGTCTTGATTAGCTTAAGTCAGTGAATGGGAGTAAAATTGAATAGGAGGAATACTTAGTGAGGGAGGTGTAAAGGTTTGCTATTGACATCAGGTCTTCAAGCAGCCTAAGGAGGAAAAACTCAAACACAAGATCTTCTTGAATTCAAAGTTTAAAGAACACTAAAGAACATCATAGCAGTATTATAATCAAACATTCATCATAACACAACCATAAAAATATCATGTGGATCATCCAATCATGAAAATGCCAACATAAGAAGAAACAAGATGATATAAGAGAAACCGACTTCTATTAATAAAAAATTCTCAAGTCCAGTACATAACCAGAGAACAGTCTACTTAGTCAAAAATATTACAATAAGGGAGCCCAGCTCAACCATTCGAACCCTATTAATAATTTAGAATATGTATTTATAACAAAAAAGGAAAGGAAACAACTAGAGGTGCGAGTTGGCCTCCCTCCCCTAGGATTCTCCAAAACAGTTACCAATCTAACACCTCTACTAACAACTCTTAACAAATTGCTACAAAATAGGAACCACGTTGGCAACCACTCCAATCAGAAATAAATGACATGTCTCCCTTTAGGCGCATTCCTTTCCATTGCCAAGTGTCCTCCAGGGGTTGTATGTTGTCACCATGTTGCCACCTGTGATCCTCGGTTCTATCCGCATAATCAACCATCCAAAGGTGTCATGAACTTGAATCCCTTTATTGCAGGTTCTAATTCGTAGCGCATTGGGTAGCCAGTTCTGTAGCGCCCTTTGCAAAACCACTCTGCACATTTCGTAGTGCCTCCTCCAAAACAATCCTGCAGTTTCTATAGCACCAATCCTGTGTAATGACTGTATGCAATTTCGTAGCGCCCCTCCCGAAATAGCTTCTACAGATTCGGTAGCGCCATACCTGAAATAGCCTCTGCGGAATTGGTAGCGACATTCATCAAAACAACTCTGTGGATTTGGTAGTGTCATCTATCAATTGTTTCTGCAGATTTGGTAGCGCCATTGTTGAGTTCAGCTAGGAGATTTTGTAGCATTCTGTAGAAACGATTGTGCCACTGTGTAATTTGGCTAAGATATTTCATATCATATTAGGTAGAAAAATTGTAGAACATACTATATAGATGATTCCACAGCGCCATGGTGCTACGGAATGTCTGTGATTTTTCTGTGTAATGAGACCAATCCTTCAAAATCACAAAAAACTTAGCTGATAGGTTAGGAGCTTGTAGATGCATGTATAGGTGGAAAAAATTATACTTCCTTGATCACTTTACTTTTACAAAAAGAGACCACCCAAAAAAATGGATCTTATATCCCCCAACTACTTCATCAACCTAGCATGCCTCCTTGTTGTAGGAGAGCTTTCCTCTATCATAGCAGCATGTTTTTCTTTTGCAGGGATACTCTTCTTGAATGCAGGTGTGCTCTTCTTCACTATTGGTTCATCTCTTTCAATGGCAGCTTCTACCAGAACATTCAAGTTCCTCTGAGCCAATTCATCCTTGAAATGCTGCAATTCTTCCTTGAGATTTCTATTTTGAGACTGAAAGCCTCTGTTTTGCAAGTATAGGTTCTTAAGTTTTTTATGGAGAGGCAGGGCTCTTCTTGCTAAAAAAATTTCCAGATCAAGGGTGTCATTGTACATATACATGATCTCCTTCATCTTAATTCTCTCAGATAAACTTTCTACTTTCCAACGAGCAACCTCCTTCCTCGCCTCCCTGAGTTGTCTAATCAATCTTTTGAAAGTGTGATTACTAGGTGGAGTGTTGATGTTGATAACCTCAACAGGTTTATCAAAGGCTTCACCTTTATCTTTTTGTTGCACAGGGGCTCTATCTATCACCCCAATAGGCTTCTCAATTCCCTTACCCTTATCTTTATTTTTCCTTGGAACTGAAACCTTGGGTAGGACTTCTGCTTCAACAGCCTCCTTAAGGGTTGATGATCTAGTAAAAGGCTTCCTGATTTTTATGCTAGTCGTTGGAGAGGGTGAAGAGAAATACAACTTCATTCCCTTCTTGGTTTTGGATTTGGTGGATGAAGGGACTTCTTCCAATTCAGGTGCAAGAGGAGGTGAAAAATATCTCTAGGGAAAGTGATGAACCTCCCTCTCTTCTTCTTCAATTTCCTTGATGACCTCTTTGTCTTGAGTAGTGGCTTTACTCTTTCTCTTCCTACTTGTTCCTGCTGGAGAAGTACTAGTAGATGGTAAAGGAATCTACATCTTAGACTGAGGAGTAGAGGCTATATCCAGCTGCATGTGGGTAGAGATAATGAATTGTTCCCAAGGAATGTTCCTCTTCAATTCTTCCATCACCAACATCCTGATCAATCCAAAGTGAAAAACACTAGTGTCCACAGCCTTGGACTTGGCTTGGACTCTATCAAACATCTTCCCCATGCTCCTCAAAAGGTAGAAAGGGATATTCATTGCATCTTTACCAGTAAAATGTAGCAAGAGAATTATATGGTACTGGTATAACATGTTAAACCTTCCCTCACACGTGACGTATCTCTGGATGATCTTTAACATTTTATCAAAATATTCAACTAGGTGGCTTCTAGGCACTCCCTTGGACAAATTGTTTGTCTGATAGTTTGGTTTGAGGAAGTCCTTGGAGAAGGAAGCATTTAAGATCATGGATTTAAACCACCTCTCACCAGTATTAGGAATCCCAGTGGCTTCTGCAATAGAGGCTTCAGATACCTCAAACTCAAGGTTTTGTACCTTAGTCTTAATGCCATCAAAATGAAATGCAAATTTCCTTGCTACTTCATGGTGTCCCCTCTACATGTTTTGGTAAAAAGAGAGGTAGCCAACCCTTTGAAAAAACTCCCTGACCATTGGCTCAACATCAAATAGGTGCAGGTCAGAGGGTTCAGTCCTGACCACACTCCCTCCCTTGTGATATTTCTTCTTTTGAGGAGTCTCCATGGATAAAGACAAGGGATCAAAGGTTGTGGTGTAGTGAGGGGTAAGGAAACAAACAAAGGCAAAGCTCAATCAGAAATGACAGTGGCTAATGGTTGCTCTCTCTCAGGATTTTGCTCTAACTCACCTTGAATTAACAATGGATTGTTTTCATGGCATTTCTTTAAAATGAGAGAAAACAATTATGAGTTAAGGAGGGCAGGAATGCACTGCTCATCTATATGTCACCACACCGTGGTCATCAAAGTTTTGGAAAGGTAGGGACTGCAATTCCCCTTACTACCAGTAGATCTTAAGATGAATGAATGATGATACAGTGAATAAAAAGGTCAATGCAGGGGTCCTTGAATGCAAAATGTAACACTGACCAATCCAAATAAAACGCAGTGCATGAAACAGGGGAATATGTAGCATAGTTTAGCAGCGATTTTTTGTAGTGCAATGTGCACATAGGGACCAAGTGATTTAACGGGTACTCAATTTTCAGAAGCAAAACGAATTGTCCTCTAGCATAGATGAAATACAGGTGATAATCGCTGCAAATTCTGTGGGAGAAAATCTACATATGAAAATGGATGAGGGAGGAAGTAGTCTGCTGCATCGTGCGCTACCAAAATCTTAGGCAGGAGGTATCTCAAGACTTTTCTATGCAATGGAGAGAGCTCACGGAATAGCTAGAGATGTGAATGAAAATGGAGGATCTGCAACCAGTTAGGAAACCACCACGTCCACCCCAACCTCCAATTTAGATTTGACAGTTGATCCCGTAGCGCATCCTGCAACTGGTCTGAAGTAGTGATTTCAGTAGTGCCAAGCTCGAGAGAAAATTCAAATGCTCAAAACCGTTAGCAAAATCATTAATGACCAGATCTTAATATCCTTTTTTAATCGACAAGGGCACTAAAAACAAGGTAAATCATTACCTTAGTTGATTATGATGAAATATGACAATGATCAAAGGACAAAGGGTGCGCTACGAAAACTCCTAGTGATTTGGCAGTGCCCTTTTCAAAATTTGATTTGACCCCCTTTAACGGACATAAGGACAACATGGCAAGGATAAAGGGTATGAGTGGACGGAGTGATGTGTAAGGTCATAAAGATCATGGGATGGGTTATGCTTGATGTCAATTCAAGAGGTGATTCAAAATCATAAACCATAAAATGAACCTAGGCTTAAATCTATGTGTGGGCCAAAAATGAGCCAAAACCACAAGTCTTTATTTGTTCAAGCTAACCTAAGAAAATCACACAAAGAAAAATAAAGCAAAATTAAAGTCTAAAGGATAAAAAATCTAAAACCTAAGGGATAAAAGACTCGAGGAAACTTAATGTGATAACATTGGCTCCACAGAGGATGGCATGCTCCCTGTGAGATGCCAAGAACGAGATTTAATGCCTTATCCTAGGGCTATGGGGTCACTTATTCAATCAGAAATAAAACAAAAATGATATTTACAATGAAATGGAAAGCCACTCATGGCTTAAGAAAAATACTTTTTCGGAAAGTGCCCATTGACAGGGCCACCAAAAACTTCGGAATCCTCCAAATTTTGCAACTTATAAGTGTTATTTGAAAATACCTCAGAAATTTTGAAAGGACCAATCCACAAGGCCTCAAATTTATCATGTTTGTCTTTGTCTTGCTTGGGTACATCCCACATGAGCACTAGATCTCCGAGCTGGAAATATTATTTGCTTACCTTCTTGTCGAAGGCTTGCTTGATCTTATGTTGGTGGTCATGTGCTTTGTTCAGTAGCTGACCCCTAGTCTGTTGCACTTCTACCAGTTGTTGTATTCTTCTGACCATATCATCAGGTTCTTCTTGGTAGTCCTGGGAGAATTTTTCCGTAGGAAAGGAAACCTGAGTAGGAAAGATAGCCTCAACTCCATACACAAGCTGAAAAGGAGAGACACCAAGTGATCTCTTTGTTGTAACTCTATCAGCCCACAAAGAAAATTTTATCTTTGAGTCCCATGCTTTCTTGTTGTCTTCTAACAATCTCTTAATTATCTTTATAAGGATCTTGTTAGAGGATTATGCCAAATCATTCCATTATGGCTAGTAAGGATTAGAATGAACCAATGTAATCCCATACTGTTCACAAAACTTGATCAATGGTTCAGTCTTGAAAGATCGAGCATTATCAGTAACAATTTTGCTCAGACAACCAAATCTTGAAATGATATCCTCAAGAAAACTAATGATTACCTTGTAGGAGGAATTCCTTGTAGGGATGGCTTCTATCCACTTGGTGAAGTAATTAGTGGCAGTCAAAATCAACCTATGTTGACCACTTGAAGCAGGATGAATTTCCCCAATGAAGTCTAGGCCCCACTACTGAAACGATCCTGAAACTACCACAGGCTTCAATGGCAAAGATTTGAGTTTTTGCTTTCCAAAAAACTTTTGGCACTTGACACAAGCTCTAATATTTTCACAAATGTCAGTAAAAAGGCTAGGCCAAAAAAATACCCAGCTATGAGGATTTTATAGGTTGTGCTCTTCAGAAGTGATGGCCCCCACATAAACTGTCATGAAAATCAGTCATAACCTTTTGGGCCTACTGTGGATCAAGACATCTCAAAAAGCACTCCTAAAGGATATTTCCAATAGAAAACTTGGTCAATAAGACAGTATTTGATTTCTTTGAGCTTCAAATCTCTTACCTTGTTATTTTCCAAACCATCAAGAGGTTGTAACTTCTGCAGAAAATATATGGTGTCCTTGTACCAAGTGCATTCTGTCAATTGGGGGCTGACTTGAGAAACTTTATCAGATAACTCAACTTGTTGATTTTATGAGTTAATGTTTATGAAATTAACCCCCAAAGCTGTGCAATTTGATTTAGCCAGCAACCTAGCTAAACCTTAGCCTTTAACCAATTTAGTGGGCTTTATTTCAAGATCGAACTCTAGAATTTTGGCATTCCATTTGCTCCTCCTCCCGTCTATGTCAGGTTGGATAAGTATCTCTTTCATTGAGGCTGAAGGGACATATGAAACAACCTTTGAATCCAACACATATACTCTGAAAGCCTTGAGGGATTTGACCAAATCATAAGCCTTCTTTTCTATGATGTCATATTTTATTTCTGCATCCCTCAATGCCCTGGTGAAAAAGGCAATAGGCTTCTCTAACCCTTCTGCATTTTTCTGCAATAAAACAACAGCTATTGTGTCAAATGAAGCAAAATAAAATATCAAAAAATCCTTGGAGTAGTCAAGGTTGAAGAGCACAGGTGCTTTAGTCAAAGCCTTTTTTATTTGATCAAAATAATTTTGAGACTTAGTAGTCCATTTGACTTCATTTCCTTTCCTCAACATGGCTGTAATATACTTTACCAATTCAGCAAA
Organism: Picea engelmannii; assembly: GCA_009831015.1. Taxonomy (NCBI): domain Eukaryota; kingdom Viridiplantae; phylum Streptophyta; class Pinopsida; order Pinales; family Pinaceae; genus Picea; species Picea engelmannii. Next base: position 315,203 of record ML796007.1, on the reverse strand, counting down.
ATTTGAAATGAACCTTCTCAAAAAATTGATTTTCCCCAAGAAATATTGAACTTCTTTCTTGGATCTAGGGAGAGACAAGGTCTAGATGGCTTCTACTCTGCTTGAATCAATTCTTACCCCTTCAGTTGATACAATGTGCCCCAATAAATTTGTCTCCTTCATAGAAAACAATGACTTTTTAGGATTGAGAGAGAGACCAAACTTTCTGCACTTCAAGAAAACCTTCTTCAAATGATGATAATGTTCTTTATTGGATTGTGAGAACACTATAATGTCATCTAAATAGATGACTACAAACTAGTCATCCTCCCTAATAAAGGCAATGTCCATGGCTCGCTGAAAGGTCGCTCCTGCATTCATCAATCCGAAGGGCATTTTAGCATACATGAATGTGCCCTAAGGAGTAGTGAAGGTTTTCTTCTCTCTATCTTCAGGCAAGACAAAGATCTGATTGTAGCCAGAAAATCCATCAATCGTAGACATCCTAGATGACCCTATCACCCTATGCAATATGTGCTCCATCTTTTGTAAGGGGTAATTATCTTTCTTATAGATTCTATTCAAATTTTTGAATTCGACACAAAGTTTGATTTCCCCATTCTTCTTTCTCATCGGGACTAAGTTAGCCACCCATTCAGAGTATCTCAAAGGAATTATAATCTTGGCATCCAAAATATTTTTTACCTCTTTTTCCATAATAGGTAGCAGCATAGGATTTATCTGTCTAAGTTTTTGCTTAAATGGCTTGGTATCTTATTTCAAAGGGATCTTGTGTTCAACAATATTTGTGTCATATGTTCTCAGATATTCATATGTCCAGGCAAACACATCAGCAAACTCTTTTAACAACTTAACATATTCATCACTTTGTTCCTTTGACAAGCTGCTAGACAACTTGACATACTTTGGATCCTCCTTTGTACCCACATTACATTCAGTCACATCAGCATTTTCAGTTGAAACTTTTACCTTTACAACAACATCATTTCTGTCAAACAATCTCTCCAAAGGAACTAGTCCTTTGGGAATATGGTTACTAGGCAACTAAACAATATGATGGTTACCATTTTTATTTAGAAAAACATCAGCATGAGGGATATTTTCAGTATCATGATCTTAATCAATATGCAAGGCAGAAAAATCATCCATAGTCTCAAGAAATCTCTTAATCTCAAGATCATCCTAAAAAACCTTCCAATGTTTGACATTGTCAGGTATAGAGGGTCTATACTTCATTTCTACATCATGTTTGAGTTTAGATGCAAAAGGGACTCTAAAATTACTTGTTGAAACAACCAAAGAATCTACCATGGTGTTCTCCTCTCTTGGAACAAATGAAATATTAAAAGCTAAGAAAAAACTGTCAGCAAGATCCCAAAATTCATTTTTGTAAGTCTTTAGCTTGGGGTATTTAGCTTGATACATATTTTTGATTTGATGGACAATTAATTTAGCATCTCCAAACATTGCTAGCTCTTCAATACCCATGTCTTTGGCAACCCTCGAACCCAAAACAGGAGCTTCCTATTCTGCCAGATTGTTTGTAGTTTCAAACTCGAGCTTGTGGAACAAATATATGATCTCTTGAGTAGGGGAAACAAATACTACTCTAGCACCAACACCTTCCTTAGAAGAAGCTCCATCAAAAAACATCTTCCAAACAAAGGTATTTGGAGGAGAATATTCAAAAAAGGTAATTGATTGTTTTCTGATTTCAAGAGGAGGTTGAGGAGCATCAGTGAGCTCCAAAATACTGGATCCTAAATCCGTATCAAGTGAAAAAATAGGATGGTTGGTGGGGTTTGCTTCATCATTGATGATGTAGGCTAATTGAGCCTCCCTGTAAATACTTCTATGTTCTCCCCCAAACACAGGAATGGTAGCATATGTAAGGTCCATCAACAAGGTTCCCCCAAGTCTTTTTATCCAAGATCTTGACAAAAGCATACCAAACTTAGGGGGGACATCATCCACCACAATATCAATGACCACACTTTTCAAGGGCAACTGAAAGAAGGTCACAACCAGATCTTTGATAACCCAAAGACACTTCACTTTCCTAGATTCAAGAGAGTATAAGTCATGGTATGTTTTTGTAATTCCCAACCCAAGCTCATCCATGATTGTTTTTGTCATGAGATTGTGAGATGCCCCTGAGTCCATCAAGTAGTTTTGCATCACTTTATCATGAATGTTCAGTGATGTATAGAAGGGAGGGGATGAATCATCTCTATCTTCTATCAAAGGTCCTAGGATGACTGTTGGTTTTTCATCTTGAAGGTTTACTGAATCAGTGGAATTAGAGGAAGGTTTGGGCTGTAGCATTTTGGAAAGATATCTTTTGAATTCCTCATTTTTTATCAGCTCCAAAAAAGGTACATGGATTTTTATTTTTAGAATCTCACTTTCAAAGCTGAAGGAAGATGGAGATTTCATAATCTCCCTGAGTTCTGTGGTAGGATTCTTAACCAATGCTTGAGGTCTTTGTGCATCTTTTTCTTTGCTACCATGTTAAGAACCAAACATCAATATAGCATAGAAAAACCTCAGGAAAAGTACTCAACGCCTTGAAAAAGAGATAATTTCAAATAATAAGCCTCTT
>ML796007.1:262174-295354 GCA_009831015.1 Picea engelmannii | reverse complement strand
ATCTATAATAATCCCAAGGGTTTCAACTTCCCTAGAATCCATGGCACATATATTTTGATAGGGCCTTGTAACCATAAGGCCCATCCTTTGCATAGTTCCTTTAGTAATGATGTTGGATGAATCTCTGGAATCATATATGCAATTGTGTAACCATTGGTCATTTATTTCTAGAGACACAAAGAAGGGAGGATTCTCTTCCTTGGTTCTATCTCTGCTTGTTAAAACTACTAGAGGATCTTTATGCTATACTTTTTCTTTTTCCTGACTCTTGACAACCTCTCGATTTTTTACAAACTCTTTACCATTAGGAGCACTTATTGCTTTAAGTATTTTTTTCCTTCTGTGAAGGGATTTTCAAAAAGTCTGATACTAGAACCAATATTCTAGCATTTGAAATCCAACTACCTAAATCAATAGATAGATCAGTAATTGGAAGAGGAGTAGTTACCTTGGGAAAATTTGTTTGAGATTTGCTTGTAGCTTCTCTCTCTTTTCTTTGGTAAAATATTCCCTTATGTCTGGCCATCTCTAGGATCTGCTCATTTGTGGGCTTGTGTCCATACAACTTGGTGACATTATCATACTCTTCAACCACTTCATTTGATTGTTCACATATTTCTTGCATTTGGAGCCAATGATCCATTGACAATGGGTTAGCTTCTCCAAAATTGTTTATGTGGTTAGAGCTTCTTGAATGCCCCACAAAGTTGTTTGTTGGAGGGAGGCCTTGCTCATTTGTTTGACAAAATACTGGACAAGTGGACTCTTCATGAAAGTCCTCACATGCTCTACAAAAGGGTGGTATGTCCTCATTTACCACATTATTACTCTAACTGTTTTGGTGGCCTTTGTTCTTGTTGAGGAGCTTTCTTTTGCCATATTTCGTTACTAGGCCTCAGTTGGAATCTGTTATTCTGTTAAGAACCAAAGTAGATCTATAAATATAATCATCACAAATACTGAATACACAATAGATCCACAAAGCAATATTCAAGAAACCACACTTTGTTATTACCAAACCCTTGAGGTAGGGAAACACCATACAATGGATCCTATTATGGAAGGGATCCTCTCCTGTTCACTTTCCTCTTCGAGGGGGCATCCTCCTATTGAGCTTCAGCTCCAAATACAATACTTCTCTTCATGTCTCATTACATTGCTTGAACCTCTTTATATAGTGCTACCATCACCTAAGAACATTCTAGAGGGGGAATCTTCTAGAAGTAGAACCTTCTANGAAGTCCTCTTACATTTATTATATCTAATTACCCATTTATTATATCTAACTACCATAGTGGGCCTTATTTAATAATATAGTGGACCTAGTCCACCTTACATTGAATGACCTCCACTATTATCACTATGGGCCCTCTGGGCCCCCCCACTACCTCTCTAGCTACCTTACATATTCTGATTTTGGGACCTCTCCATGGCTATCAAACTATTCTGCAATGCACTAAGTTGGGTAGCATGAGTGGCTTCCATTCTTTTAACCATCTTTGTTATGGCCTTTAAAGGGTCATAGGATGGATCTTTATTATCTGGAACTGTTGCTTTCTCTTTGGGATTTGACTGTCTTGAAGAACTGCCCCTTGTGAATCCTGGAAGGTTCGACTTTCCTAAAGCTTGCATGTTTTTATCAATCTTGTTAGCGGATTCTTGAGCTGCTTTGAGGTCTGTGGGTTCTTTATCTCTTAGTTGATATCTCATTTCACCACCAAATGCCTTAATGTAGTACATCAAGATAGCACTCTTAGGAAGTTTGATATATGTGTGCATGCTTGACACTAGTTTGTTGAACCTTTTGTTGAACTCGTCCATGGTTTCATTTTAATTTTTCTTCATTGTGTTGAGGGCATCTAGAAGATGACGATTATCTCTCTTCTCCCCCCACTTTTCAGTAAAGGCATCAATGAGGTCCTTCAAGGTTTTGAAAGAGTTGTTTGGCTTGTCTTCATACCAATCTGAAGCATCATCTTCTAAGGATAGAACAAATGACTTCATTTTGACATCTTCATAACCATGTGCAGCACACCATTTATTTATACATCTCATGAAAGACTTGACATGCATCTTAGCTGAAATGGCATTATTGCCTTGAAAACTAGGAAGTTTCTCAATTGCCTTTTCAGGAATAGCATGTGGATAATTTTTTATTGCACTAAAATCACATGGAGCATATATGGCCATTTCTGAAGTAAAACTACTGCTAGAAAAAAGCAAGTGGATATCAGAAATGGACTCTGCTCCTCAATGACTAAATACTCTACGAAAAGAGGCTTTAGCTAACCTCCTTTAATAAACCTTATCAGGTTTAGGAATGAAGTTAAGAATGCCTTCTGAATTCCTCCTTGTAGAATACCTAGTTAAATTGGAATTAAGTGGAATAGTCAGATGGTTCAGTCTATTTCTGATAAACTACAAGCATCAAAAACTAAGTAAAAACAAGGAAAAACAAGTCGTGTTCTGGGAATAGAAATATTTATCCCTGGCAATGGTGCCAAAATGTTGTTGTCTTATACACACCTGGGAGACATGGAAGAAATCTTCAATCCACTCGGTGTGTCCTTAGGGGCAAGTGAGAGTTAAGGTGTTGTCACCTAATCCTCAACTCCTTCGTCTAGGCCAACTCCTAGCGAAGCCAAGGGGGGGTAGTCCCTAACAAATATACTAAGGCTTTGAAATAAGCTAAGTACAAAAAATAAATCTAGGAGTTTATTATTCTTTTTAAACAATCAACCATAAATTGATAAAACATGAAGTAAACATTCACCACGATATATACAATAAGCATATACTTGCATCAAAAGGATACTGAGAAACAATTGTTAGATGCATTAAGCTAACTACTTTAGAGATTGTCCTAATTAATCTATCAACCACTGACCAGCACAGCGTGTATGAAACTTACTTCCGGCAGATCGAGACTAGCTCGCAACTGAAAGGGTCAGGAACCGCACTATGAGCTGAGGGGAATTTGTTTATTTTAAATAAGAAAACAAATAACTGAATTGAAATGTGAGACTAATTACTAATCCACACTGACCAGGCCTCTTGCGAGGAGCTGAGGGGATGGTTTATTTGCCCAATTGAAATTGCAAGAAATAAAGCTAATCTAGCTTAGTGTTCTACTTTGCAAAGGGAAACTAATCTAGATTGATTCAACTTTACTTGAGGTGTCATGAATTGAGATACTACTTTTAGCTTATCCTTATACATGAAATAATTTAGAACTTTAAGCAAAGAAAACAAGCTAAATGGAAGATGCCCAAAATCACAACACCAACCCCCTTAGGGGGAAAACAAAAAGTGAAGCCTTCTTTGGCTCACTTATTTTATTAACTCTATTACAATCACTCTTTTAAAGATTCTTTGAAAAAGGTAAGGACCCTTATATGAATGGATCAAAAAAGATTTACAACTTTTTTCAAAAATTTATACAAGTATGGGGTACTTCAAGGGGTTCTTGAGGCTTGCAAACTTCAAAATTTGGGCAGCATTCCTCTTTGTCTTTTCATCAAACCTGCAAAAACATCAAGTTAATTGGGGCAAAGATGCCCAAAAAAGCTATTGGAATACCCTACAAAAATGTTAGTCAATTTACATAAAACTATAGAAAATTAGCTAATTAAAACTACACTAAAAATGAGAAAAAACGTTAAGTAAAACAAGAAAGAAAAGGGACTTTCTTTCTGATATTACTTGTTGTCCCAAAACAGTAAGTAGTGTCACAAAGATACCAAGATATGACTTTGAATCATTTATAAATCAAAACTACCTTTAGCCTTTAAAATATTTCAACAAAAAATTAAGCTAGAAGTAGATTGCAAGTTAGATTAAAGAGAGATCCAATCTACTTGCTTTACTATGCAAAGGAAAAGAGAAACTTATGATAATTCTTTTGATAAGACACTTTTACTTTGCAAGAAATTAAAGTAACCCAAAAAAAAATATTTAGATTTTGTTTGAGGAGATGAGAAGAAATGCTTTAAAACCCTTGGAAAGCTTGGGCAATATGGAGTCTTTTTGGCATGAAAGAGGGGCTATTGTCCTTTTTTGAATCTTGAAGATGAAGAGGATGCAAGCAAGCTCCACCTCCCTTCAAATATGAGACCCTACAAGCTTCAACACACTTACACACAATATCAAATAGTAGTATCCTTTACATATGAAATCCAGAAAGCATGTTAATCAGGCAAGAAAGCATGAATTCTTTGATTACATATGAGAATCAACAAGATTTAAAATGCAAGCAAGTTTAGTAAATCTTGTTAAAAGAAAGATAATTGATCTAAGAATCAAACAAGTTTAATAGATCAAAGCTACCATTTAACCAATTGAAAGAAATGTATTAAAACAATTTCACCTCATGGATTGGTACATGACAATTAGCATCCACACATGAGATCCACACCAAGTTGCCTCCAAAGCTTTTTTTTATTCCAATATAGAATGATAGTACAGTTTACAACATGAAAGCAATCCTTAACCCAGCTTGAACTAGATTGCAATGGGTGGATGCTTTCTTATATAAGAGAGAATGAAGAGTTGATTAAGGAGGAGAGCACACCACTTGGAGAAGAGGGGCGCACCACTTGGTAGAGAAAGAGTGCCAAGTGTGGTAGCAAAGGCTGCCACCTCCCACAAATCTCCCACAATCTGCCACATGGTGAGTTAGATTGGGTAAGGGATTTTCACCTCCAAAATCTGATTGGGATCTCATACAAGTGCACCACCTCTCTCAAGGAGGGCGCACCTCTTCTTGGCCCACACTCCAATACCACATATAACATGTGATTTATTCTTTAAAGAGTCTTGCACATGTATCAATCATTTTTTTTAACCTCAAAGGTAAGTGGAGTCAACCCAAAACATGTCCCAGACATGTTCCCCAAAATTGGGTTTGCTGATTTTTCTTGATTTTATTTTGACTTTTTGGGTTTTTGGAGTAAAATTAATTTTTAAGTGATTAAAATCATTAATTTTACTCAACCAAGTGGGTACTTAGGTAATATGGGTGCTCTAGGTCCAAAAACGAGCACCCCCATGGCATATTAAGTCCCCTAGAACTACTTTTTTAATACATCTTTATTTTTTAATTAACAATTGTCGAATTCGGACGATTTTTTAATTAACTGAAAAAATTAAAAAATCCTAAGGGGGACTTAGTACATTTCCATAAGACTCTAGGAGAATGTTTAGGATGGTAATATACATTAGACACTGGGCTTAGATCCATGTTCAAGCCTAACCATGGGCATATACTCCAGCTCTGGAGGGATTGAGTGAAAAAACTCATAAATTATAAATTGCTTGAAAACGGCAAAATATAATTAGTAAGTGAAAAAACACTCCAGAGTATAACTCACACTTAGGACTTAAGGTGGCTAAGACCTTTTACAAGTTCATCATGCAACATCTCTCATTACAATTTTTCATGGAAATGTAAAGAGAAAAAGGTTGGTCTTTATGACCGGTCGAACTTCTGAACTCTAAATTTTGAACAATAATGTTCAAACTTTGGCGACTCGCTGGAAATCCATCCTAGTGCAACTTCAATGGATAAAAGGCTCCACATGGGATGGCATGCTCCCTGTGAGCTTCCAAGAACAAGCAGTTGCAGTGCCTTATCCTAGTTGCAGTGCCAAGAAAATTATTTTTTTAGAAAGTGCCCATTGACAGGGCCACCAAAAACTTTGGAATCCTCCAAATTCTGCAACTTATAAGTGTTATTTGAAAATACCTCAGAAATTTGAAAGGACCAATCCACAATGCCTTAAATTTACCGTGCTTGCCTTTTTCTTTCCTGGGTGCATCCCACTTGAGCACTAGATCTCCCAGATGGAAATCTTCTTTGCTTACCTTCTTGTCAAAGGCTTGCTTGATTTTATGTTGGTGGTCCTATGCTTTGTCCAGTAGTTTCTCCCTACTCTGCTACACTTCTACCAGTTGTTGTATTCTTCTGACCATATCATCAGTTTCTCCTTGGTAGTCCTAGAAGAATTTTGTCGCGGGGAAGGCAAGATGAGTAGGAAAGATAGCCTCAACTCCATACACAAGCTGAAAAGGAGAGACACCAAGTGATCTCTTTTTTGTAACTCTGTCAGCCCACAAAACAAATTTCAGCTTTGAGTCCCATGCTTTCTTGTTGTCTTCTAACAATCTCTTAATGATCTTTATAAGGCTCTTGTTAAAGGATTCTACCAATCCGTTCCCTTGTGGGTAGTAAGGATTAGAATGAACCAATGTAATTCCATACTGTTCACAAAACTTGATCAATGGTTCAGCCTTGAAATATGCAGCATTATCAGTAACAATTTTGCTCAGACAACCAAATCTTGACATGATATCCTCAAGAAAACTAATGATTACCTTGTGGGAGGAATTCCTTGTAGGGATGGCTTCTATCCACTTGGTGAAGTAATCAATGGCAGTCAAAATCCACCTATGTTGACCACTTGAATCAAGATTTATTTCCCCAATGAAGTCTAGGCCCCACTGTTGAAACGGTCTTGAAACTACCACAGGCTTCAATGGAAAAGATTTGCGTTGCTTCTTTTCATAAAACTTTTGGCACTTGACACAAGCTCTAATATTTGCACAAATGTCAGTAAAAAGGATAGGCCAAGAATACCTAGCTCTAAGGATTTTATAGGTTGTGGTTCTCCAGAAGTGATGGCCCCCACATAAACTGTCATGAAAATCAATTATAACCTTTTGGGCCTCCTGTGGATCTAGACATCTCAAAAGCACTCCTAAAGGATCTTCCCAATACAAAACTTGGTCAATAAGACAGTATTTGATTTCTTTGAGCTTCAAAGCTCTTACATTGTTCTTTTCCAAACCATGAGGAGGCTGCAACTTCTGTAGAAAATATATGGTGTCCTTGCACCGAGTGCATTCTGCCAATTGGGGGATGACTTGAGAACCTTTATCAGACAACTCAGCTTGCTGATTTTCTGAGTTAATGTTTATGAAATTAACCCCCAAAGTTGTGCAATTTGATTCAGCCATCAACCTAGCTAAATCTTGGCCTTTAACCAATTTAGTGGCCTTTATTTCAAGATCGAACTCTAGAATTTTGGCAATCCATTTGCTCGTCCTCCCATCTATGTCAGGTTGGATAAGTATCTCTTTCACTAAGGCTGAAGAGACATATGCAACAACCTTTGAATGTAGCACATATACTATGAAAGCCTTGAGGGATTTTACCAAAGCATAAGCCTTCTTTTCCATGATGTCATATTTTATTTATGCATCCCTCAATGCCCTGCTGAAAAAGGCAATAGGCTGCTCTAACCCTTATGCATTTTTCTACAATAAAACAACAATTATTGTGTCAAATGAAGCAAAAGGAAATATCACAAAATCATTGGAGTAGTCAGGGCTAATGAGCATAGTTGCTTCAGTCAAATCCTTTTTTATTTGACCAAAATAATTTCGAGACTCAGTAGTCCATTTGGCTTCATTTCCTTTCCTAAACATGGTTGTAATATACTTTACAAATTCAACAAAATTTGAAATGAACCTTCTCAAAAAATTGATTTTCCCCAAGAAAGACTGAACTTATTTCTTGGATCTAGGGAGAGACAAGTTATGGATGGCTTATACTTTGCTTGAATCAATTATTACCCCTTCAACTAATACAATGTGCCCTAATAATTTTCCCTCCTTCATAGAAAACAATGAATTTTTAGGATTGAGAGAGAGACCAAAATTTTTGCACTTCAAGAAAACCTTCTTCAAATGATGATAAACTTCTTTATCAGATTTTGAAAACACTGTAATGTTATCTAAATATATGACTACAAAATTATCTTTCTCCCCAATAAAGACAATGTCCATGGCTCGCGGAAAGGTCGTTGTTGCATTCATCAATCAAGAGAATTTTAGCATACATGAATTTGTCCCAATGAGTAGTGAAGGTTGTATTCTCTCTATATTCAGGCAAGACAAAGATCTAATTGTAGCCAGAAAATCCATCAATCATAGACATCCTAGATGACCTTGTCACCCTCTGCAATATGTGCTCCATCTTTGGTAAGGGGTAATTATCTTTCTTATAGATTCTATTCAAATTTCTGAAGTCGACACAAAGTCTGATTTCTCCATTCTTCTTTCTCACTGGGACCAAGTTAGCCACCCATTCAGAGTATCTCAAAGGAATTATAATCTTGGCATCCAAAAGATTTTTTACCTCTTTTTCCATAATAGGCAGCAGCATAGGATTTATCTGTCTAAGTTTCTGCTTAAATGGCTTTGTCTCATATTTCAAAGGGATCTTATGTTCAATGATATTTGTGTCGTATGTTCTGAAATATTCATATGTCCAGGCAAACACATCAGCAAACTCTTTTAACAACTTAACATATTCATCCCATTTGTTCCTTTGGCAAGATGCTAGACAACTTGACATACTTTGGATCCTCCTCTGTACCCACATTAAATTCAGTCACATCAGCATTTTTAGTTGAACCTTTAACCCTTACAACAACATCATTTATGTCGAACAATCTCTCCAAAGGAACTAGTCCTTTTGGAATATGGTTACTAGGCAACTGAACAATATGATGGCTAGCAATTTTATTTAGAAAAACGTCAGCATGAGGGATATTTTCAGTATCATGATCTTGATCAATATGCAAGGCAGAAAACTCATCCACGGTCTCAAGAAATCTCTTAATCTCAAGATCATCCTCAAAAACCTTTCAATGTTTGACATTGTCAGGTATAGAGGGTCTATACTTCAATTCTACATCATATTTGAGTTTAGGTGGCAAAGGGACTCTGAAATTACTTGTTGAAACAGCCAAAGAATTTTCCATGGTGTTCTCCTCTCTTGGAACAAATGAAATATTAAAAGCTAAGAAAAAACTGTCAAAAAGATCCCAAAATTTAGTTATGTAATTCCTTAGCCTGGGGTGTTTAGCTTGATGCAGATTTTTTATTTGATGGACAATTAATTCAGCATCTCCAAACACTACTAGCTCTTCAATCCCCGTGTCTTTGGCAACCCTCAAACCCAAAACAAGAGCTTCATATTCTGCCACATTGTTTGTAGTTTCAAATTCGAGCTTGTGGGACAAAGATATGATCTCTTGAGTAGGGGAAACAAAGACTACTCCAGCACCAGCACCTTCCTTAGAAGAAGCTCCATCAAAAAACATCTTCCAAACAAAGGTATTTGGAGGAGAATCTTCACAAAAGGTAATTGAATATTTTCTTATTTTAAGGGGAGGTTGAGGAGCATCAGTGACTTGATATATACTGGATCCTAAATCAGTATCAAGTGAAAAAATAGTATGGTTGGTGGGGTTTTCTTCATCACCAATGATGTAGACTAATTGAGCCTCCCTGTAAATCCTTCTATGTTCTCCCCCAAACACAAGAATGGTTTCATATGTAAGGTCCATCTGCAAGGTTCCCCCTAGTATTTTTATCCAATATCTGGACAAGAGCATACCAAACTTAGGGGGGGATATTAGCCACCACAATATCCATGACCACACTTTTCATGGGCAACTGAAAGAAGGTCACAACCAGATCTTTGATAACCCCAAGACACTTCACTTTGCTAGAGTCAAAAGAGTATAATTCATGTTATGTTTTTGTAATTTCCAACCCAAGCTCATCCATGATTGTTTTTGGCATGAGATTGTGAGATGCCCCGGAGTCCATCAAGCAGTTGTGTAGCACTTTATCATGAATGTTGAGTTATGTATTTAAAGGAGGGGATGAATCATCTATATCTTCTATCAAAGGTCCTAGGATGATTATTGTTTTTTCATCTTGAAGGTTTACTGAATCAGTGGAATTGGAGGAAGGTTTGGGCTACAACATTTTGGAAAGATATCTTTTGAATTCCTCATTTTTTATCAGCTCCAAAAAAGGTACAAGGATTTTTATTTTTTGAATCTCACTTTCAAAGATAAAGGAAGATGGAGATTTCGAATCTCCCTGACTTCTGGGGTAGGATTCTTAACCAATGCTTGAGGTCTTTGTCCATCTTTTTATTTGTTTCCAGCTGCCACAGGTTTAGCATAATTTTTTGTTTTAGTGGGTTGATCATAAGTGTCAGTCTATTCCTCTTTCTTTTTGGACCTCAGGTTGTATCTATTAGGATTTTCTTTTGTTTTTTCTCCTTTGCTCAATTCATTTATTTGACTATCCATGAGAGACTCTTCATATGCAGATTGGGTAAAATGAGGGGATGGAGAGGTGTCACCAAGGCAATGGATTTCAGGATCAGTTTCTTCATCCTCTCCTTCTTCATCAACAACAAGGTTTTTTTGGAGAGGGGTTTGAATTTTTTTATCATCCCTATCTCTATTTCTTGGATCTCTTAGGAGGATCTGAGGAGCATTATTTGGTCTTATGAATTTACCTCTATAATCATCATTTTGTGTGTTCCAATAGGTTTGTTTTCCTTCAAATTTTAACTTCTCCATTTCAGCAGAAAGTGATTTTACCAATTTTGTAAGTTCATCAACTTGAGGATGGAAAACAAAGGAATCAGAGGTTGAGGCTTCAGCTCTACTTTTTCTCTTGTCCCTATCAAATTTTCCCCTAAGTTTTCCAGCTGCCACTATGTTAGATTCTACTTCTAAGGTTGCATATTGCATATGAGCTAAGGAAGTATATATTCTTTCTCTCGGTAGAAGGAAAAACGCAGGGTCAAAAGCATTGGCATAGGTGATCTTGGAAAAGGCTTATGTAGGCATTATTTCAGCAGGGATCTTGTTGTACATTTTATTGAATCTCTTGGAGAAGTCAGAAACAGATTCTCCTTCTTTCCTCTTAAGGGATACAAATTCTATGATATAATAAAGAAAATATTTTTTATCCCCCCACTATCTCAAGAAAGCATCATCTAAAGCTTCAATCCCAGCAATAGACCCAGGATCCAAACCCCTAAACCATTTCCTAGCCTCACCATCAAGGCTTTGTACAAAGACTCTCATCCATACATTTTCATTCTCAATGTTAATATTGTCTACATAACTATAAAATGCAGCAAGGTGTTCGTCAACAGGTATGTCCTCCTCCCCTATGAACGTGGGCATGTACTTAAGGTAGTCTCCAACAGGGAGAGCATTCATAGGTTGATATAAGATCAGAGGGGCATACCTAGCAGCCGCTATGGCATCCATCATATTTCTAGGAGCATTAGCACCTGCCATTGGATTATGAACTCTAGGAGAACAAGGAGGAGATGGAGATTTGACTATGTGTAGCTTAGGAGAAAAGGGAATGTAGGAAGGAGGGATTTTAGTTTTCATAGGAAGAGTTTGAGCCTTTAGGGAAAATGAAATAGGGTCCAAGGGAGAAGAGGTTTCCTTGTTTTTAGTCTCAATAACTCTGATAGGAGGAGGAGTAGGAAAACCCAAAGTAGGGAAATCTTTCTTCAATACTCTCAAGTCTGAATCACTAAACAATATCAAGGGAGGCAAGTATTTCAAAATTTTCTTCTTTCAATTCTGGGTTAAAAGAGGAGTATCCGACAGGAAAACTTTCAAAATCCAAATTTCTAGAAACTTCAGTAGAAGGTAAAGGAGGAATACTTGATATAACAACTCGTGTATTAAGAATGGAATAAGGAAACTGACCAGAAGTACCTGATACAACAGCATAAAAACTCTCTTGAGAAGATTTTCCCTTCTTTATTATCTTCTGTAGGTCAGTGTTAGGTGTAGCCAAAGGTAATTGTAGACTTGACCTCGTGTGTCTACCTTTGGGGGCCATAGCTGAAACAATAGAGTCGTCAGGTGCAAGTTGAAATCTTCAATGTATTAAATTCTAATGCACCTTCAAAATCAGTATGCTTTGTCGCTCAATCCCAGGGAAATGTCTTCAATTCATCCTCAGCAATGGCGCCAAGAATATTAGCACTAAGAATCACCCTCAGATTGCAAAGAGGATAAGCCTAGTACCCATCAAAGTATATGTACAAGTAAATGAGTGATATAAGGTCAAATAGAAAAGACTCGTAATAATAATGTTTTAACTCAGAAATATGGGCTAGCATGCACAAGAAAATGAGGTCTTGATTAGCTTCAGTTAGTGAATAGGAGTAAAAGTGAATAGGATGAAGACTTAGTGAGGGAGGTGTAAAGGTTTTCTATTGACATCAGGTCTTCAAGCAGCCTAAGGAGGAAAAACTCAAACACAATATCTTCTTGAATTCAAAGTTTAAAGAACACTAAAGAACATCATAACAGTATTATAATCAAACATTCATCATAACACAACCATAACAATCTCATGTGGATCATCCAATCATGAAAACTTCGGCATAAGAGGCAACAAGATGATATAAGAGAAACTGACTTCTATTAATAAAAATTCATCAAGTCCAGTACATAACCAGAGAACAATCTACTTAGTCAAAAATATTACAATAAGAGAGCCCAACTCAACCATTCGAACCCTCTTAATCATTTAGAATATGTATTTATAACAAAAAAGGAAAGGCAACATGTAGAGGTGTGAGATGGCCTCCCCCCCTAGGATTCTCCAAAACAGTTACCAATCTAACACATGTGCTAACAACTCTTAACAAACTACTACAAAATAGGAACCATGTTGGCAACCACTCCAACAAGAAATAAATGACATGTCTCCCTTTAGGCGCATTCCTTTCCATTGCCAAGTGTCCTCCAGGTTTTGTATGTTGTCACCATGTTGCCACCTATGATCCTCGTTTCTATCCACATCATCAACCATCCAAAGGTGTCATGAACTCGAATCCCTTGATTGCAGGTGCTAGTTCATATCACCATTCAGTAGTGCATTGGGTAGCCAGTTCTGTAGCTCCCTTTGCAAAACCACTCTGCACATTTCATAGCGCCCTTTGCAAAACCACTCTACACATTTCATAGCGCCTCCTCCAAAATAGGCCGGCAGTTTCCGTAGAACCAATCCTGTGTAATGACTGTATGCAATTCCATAATGCCCCTCCCTAAATAGTTTCTGCAGATTCGGTAGCGTCATACCTAAAATAGCCTCTATGGAATCTGTAGCACCATTCATCAAAACATCTCTATGGATTTGGTAGTGCTATCTATCAATTGTTCCTGCAGATTCAATAGCGCCATTGTTGAGTTCAACTAGGAGATTTCGTAGCGTTCTGCAGAAACAGTAGCGCCACTGTGTAATTCAGCCAGGAGATTTTGTAGCATATTAGGTAGAAAAATTGCAGAACATCCTATATAGACGATTCCACAGTGCCATGGTGCTATAGAATGTCTATTCTTTTTCTGTGTGATGAGACCAATCCTTCAAAAGAAAAAAAAAACTTAGCTGATAGGTTAGGAGCATGTAGATGCCTGTATAGGTGGAAAAAATTATACTTCCTTGACAACTTTACTCTTGCAAAAAGAGACCACCCACAAAAATGGATCTTATATCCCCCAACTACTTCATCAACCTAGCACTCCTCCTTGTTGCAGGAGAGCTTCCATCTATAATAGCAGCATGTTTTTCTTTTGCAGTGATACTCTTCTTGACTGCAGGTGTGCTCTTCTTCACTATTGGTTCATCTCTTTCAATGGCAGCTTCTACTAGAACATTCAAGTTCCTTTAAGCCAATTCATCCTTGAAATGTTGCAATTCTTCCTTGAGATTTCTATTTTGAGACCAAAAGCCTATGTTTTTCCTGTAGAGGTTCTTAAGTTTCTTATGGAAAGGCAGGGCTCTTCTTGCTAAAAAAATTTCCAAATCAATGGTGTCACTGTACATATCCATGAGCTCCTTCATCTTAATTCTCTCAGATAAACTTTCTTCTTTCAAACGAGCAACCTCCTTCCTAGCCTCCTTGAGTTGTCTAATCAATATTTTGAAAGTGTGATTACTAGGTGGAGTGTTGATGTTGATAACCTCAATAGGTTTATCAAAGGCTTCACCTTTATCTTTTTGTTGCACAGGGGATCTGTCTATCACCCCAATAGGCTTCTCAATGCCCTTGCCCTTATCTTTATTTTTCCTTGGAACTAAAACCTTGGGTAGGACTTCTGCTTCAAAATCCTCCTTGAGGGTTGATGATCTAGTAAAATGCTTCCTGATTTTTATGCTAGCTGCTGGAGCGGGTGAAGAGAAATGCAACTTCCTTCCCTTCTTGGTTGTGGCTTTGGTGGATGAAGGGACTTCTTCCAATTCAGGTGTAGGAGGAGGTCAAAAATCTCTCTGTGGAGAGTGATGAACCTCCCTCTCTTCTTCTTCAGTTTCCTTGATGACCTCTTTGTCTTGAGCAATGGATTTTCTCTTTCTCTTCTTGCTTGTTCCTACTAGAGCAACATTAGTAGATGGTAAAGGACTCTATATCTTAGACTAAGGAGTAGAGGCTATATCCAGCTACATGTGGGCAGATATAATGAAATGTTCCCAAGGAATGTTCCTCTTCTTCAATTCTTCCATCACCAACATCCTGATCAATCCAGAGTGAAAAACACTAGTGTCCAAATCCTTGGACTTGGCTTGGACTCTATCAGACATCTTCCCCATGCTCCTCAAAAGGTATAAAGGGATACTCATTGCATATTTACCAGTAAAATGTAATAAGAACCTTATATGGTATTGGTATAACATGTTAAACCTTCCCTCACACGTGAAGTATCTCTAGATGATCTTCAACATTTTATCAAAATATTCAACTAGGTGGCTTCTAGGCACTCCCTTGGAAAAATTGTTTGTTTGGTAGTTTGGTTTTGAGGAAGTCCTTGGAGAAGGAATCATTTAAGATCGTGGATTTAAACCACCTCTCACCAGTATTAGGAATCCCAGTGGTTGTTGCAATAGAGGCTTCAGATACCTCAAACTCAAGGTCTCCCACCTTAGTCTTAATTCCATCAAAATGTAATGCAAATTGCCTTGCTACTTCAGGGTATCCCCTCTGCATGTTTTGGCAAAAAGAGAGGCAGCCAACCCTTTGAAAAACCACCCTAACCATTGGCTCAACATTAAACAGTTGCATGTTAGAGGGTTCAGTCCTGACCACACTCCCTCCCTTGTGATATTTCTTCTTTTGAGGAGTCTCCATGTATAAAGATAGGGGTTCAAATTTTGTGGTGTAGTGAGGGGTAAGCAAACAAACAGAGGCAAAGTTCAATGAGAAATGATAGTGGCTAATGGTTTCTCTCTTTCAGGATTTTCTTATAACTCACCTTGAATTAATAATGGATTGTTTTGATGGCCTTTCTTTAAAATGAGAGAAACAAATTATGAGTTCAGGAGGGCCGAGATGCACTACTCAGCGTTATGTCGCCACACCATGGTCATCAAATTTTTGGAAAGGTAGGGACTGCAATTCCCCTTACTGCCAATAGATATTAAGTTGAATGAATAATGAGATAGTGAATAAAAATGTTAATGTGGGTCTTTGAATGCAAAAGGTAACACTAACAAATACAAATAAAACACACCGCATGAAACAGTGGATATGTAGCATTGTTTAGCAGCGTCTTTTTGTAGTGCAGTGTGCACACAGGGACCAAGTGATTGAACGAGTACTCAATTTTCAGAAGCAAAACGAATTGTCCTCTAGAACGGATGAAATCCAGGTGACAATGGCTACAAATTCTGTGGGAGAAAAGCTACAGATGCAAATGGATGAGGGAGGAAGTAGTCTGCAGCATCGGGCACTATCAAAAGCTCAGGCATGAGGTATATCAAGACTTTGCTATGCAATGGAGAGAGCTCATGGAATACCTAGAGATGTGACTGAAAATGGAGGATTTGCAACCAATTAGGAAACCGCCACGTCCACCTCAGTCTCCAATTTAGTTTTGGCAGTTGATCCTGTAGTGCAGCCTGCAACTATTCTAAACTAGTGATTTCAGCAGCGCCGAGCTTAAGAGAAAATTCAAATGCTCAAAACCATTAGCAAACTCATTAATGACCAAATCTTAACATCCTTTTTTAATTGAGAAGGGTGCTGAAAACAAGGTAAATCATGACCTCAGTTGATTATGATGAAATATGACAAGGATCAAACGACAAAGGGTGCACTACGGAAACTCCTAGTGAGTTGGCAACGCCCTTTTCAAAATTTGATTTGACCCCCTTTAACGGACATAGGGACAGCATGGAAAGGATAAAGAGTATGAGTGGATGGAGTGATGTGTCAAGTCATAAAGATCATGGGATGGGTTATACTTGATGTCAAGCCAAGAGGTGAGTCAAAATCATAAACCATAAAATGAACCTAGGCTTAAAATCTGTGTGGGCCAAAAATGAGCCAAAACCACAAGTCTTTATTTTTTCAAGCTAACCTAAGCAAATCACACAAAGAAAAATAAAGCAAATTTAAAGTCTAAAGGATATAAAATTTAAAAGCTAAGGGATAAAAGACCAAAGGTAACTTAATGTGATAACAGTCTCCAACTAAACATAGCTCAAATCCATAAAATACTTAACCATTCCCTAATATTGACTTCAGATCCACAAATTACTCCTAAGGATCCTAAAATCATGAAACGTATCTCTTTGAGATATGTCCTATTTAGGAAGTCTCATTACATTCCAATCTCTCACAACAAGATACATTAATATTTAGAAAACCAACCTCATCCTTCCTAACAATCTCACTCTTCTAGACACATACACATACACTTAGGAATTGCAACATTTCATTAGGGAACCAACTCCCTTAGTAAACTTTGAGAGACCCCCTAGGTCTACTCCTTAGGTCTAGGTTTAGAAGCTCAGATGCTCCTACATCATTGAGTCTAAATGTTTCCTTTCTGTTAAGACTATCTTTATTTTTCTTTCCACGTTCATTAGGCTCTAAACAGGTCATCACATAGATACTCATGCATACTTTAACATGTTTGATTATTGATTCAGGTAGACATAGTAGAAATTGGTAGTGTATGCAAGGGAATAAGAGAAGAGCACACATACACACACAAGTTCTCAACTATACATATATCGTGTACTTTTCATATTACATGAACAAACAATTATATTACACGAACATACAATTATATTACACGAACATACAATTATATTACACGAATAGACAATCACTACCTGTTGTTTTAAAAATTACCTTCTATGTAGCATTTTCATGGATTTGGAATGATAATAATAGGCATTCTAAGTAATAATTGATGATGGTAACTCCTTGCATAAGTAAACCATTAATCTAGTTTATAGAAACACATCCTTGATGTTTACCTTATTTTTTGTAACTAACATATATGTGATACCTTATTCAGTCTCACTAGCAAAACAAGTATTCTAAATGAAGCTTTATGTTGTACATGAAGCAAAACGTATGTTGTACATGGTTGTAAATAAGAGCAGTATGAACAAATTAGTTGGTTTGTCACCCCTCGACACATGGGTATCCCTACTTTGTTGGTTTCAAAGAAAAAATATTTTGGGATACAAATGACTTGTTTTAGAGAAGTATGCGTGTACTCTCTGCCAACTAGCTGGTGCTTTTGTCATTCTTCAGTTCCTTCCCATCTCATGATACACATTTCAAGAATACAAAAAAACACCACACCCCTTTCAGTCTTCCTTTCCAATTGTCCTAACACCTATATCATTTCCATTTGTTCTTGATACTCATTCTACATTCTAAGTCAACTCATTCCAGTGCATAATGTGCAACATTCATCAAATAATCAAGATGAAATATTGACATCACTTGCTTATTCTCATTCACAATCAGGGAGCACTACTTGATGTCCAATTCTTAAACCTCGATCAATTGGGTGATGCCAAATAAATATACTAGTTATTCTCAGGTTGCTAACATCATAGTTTTCAACTTCAGACCAGCTTCTTAACTTTAAGTTTTATTATAATAACCAAATTACCATTCTTCGTCCCCTTGAATTGTGTTATTTATAGCTATGATTAGTACGTTGCAAGAGCATTGCATCTCCACCATCAGTGAAACATGTCAACAATAACAGGCTTTATAAAGAGATATATTATTTTATATGAATTCTTATGCATATCCTATTCAATGTCAAATGTAGCATATCCTCTCGTAATGATTAACATTTGAACCTTCAACAACATGTTCACTATTAAGTTTTGATGCCTAATGTTGTTGCTCTGTTATAGATGCTTAATGTACCCTTTATGGTGCTTGTATTACAAATATCACTTTATAGCCTCTTTTAATCATTTCTACAGAGGACAATGTTTGATACTCTCAACAATCTGTCGAAGTATTTTGAATATCAAGTAATTTCAGTTGGATTTGTTTGTGAGAGAGTTAGCATTTTCATTATCATTTTTCGCTATTATGTTCCATATATCCTCTAAAGATTCTCTCTTCTTTTTCCCGGTGGTTTTTGCAGTCCCGATGCAATCGAGGCTTTTACACAAGAGATCAAAAAGCATATATTGTCAAAGTTTCAAGGAAAGGGAACTAACTTTGTTCATGCAGTGGAGCAAATTGTTGAGGTCTACGAGAAGCTAAAGATGGAGAGGAGTGAAGACATCCAAAATACTATTGATGAACTAGAAGGTAATATTGTCGTGGACCAATATTAGTCCATTAGTGGATATTCAGTTGAAAACTCATATTTGTTGTAATACTTGACATTTCATATAATATAATTTATGTGATTTAAAATTTATATATATGTTTGTACTTTATATTATTTATAAGTGTTGTAATTAACTAATTAATGTGACAATATTGTATGATTCACATGTGTATTAGATGAGCATGAATATTGTATGATTCATTTTTTTAATTAGACATAATATCATACTAAAAAATTATATTGATTAATAGTGGACACCATTAAAACTACTAAAAAATAATGAACACATATAAAATGACTAAAAATGATTAAATCAGTGACCAAACAATGAGAATAATGAACACATATAAAACGACTAAAAATGACTAAATTAGTGACCAAAAAATGAGAATAATGAACACATATAAAATGACTAAAAATGACTAAATTAGTGACCAAATAATGAGAGATAAGTGACCAAACAATGAGAGATAAGTGACCAAACAAAATGACCAAAATTCGCATATAAAATGACCAAAAAATGAGAGATAAGTGGCCAAAAAATGAGAGATAAGTGACAAAAAAAAACGACCAAAATTCGCATATAAATGACCAAATGACAATTTTGGTGGCTAATTTCCGGTCTCTTATCACGCAACCAAAAATGTGGTCATATTTAGTTTGGTCATTTATAGCTTGTCTTGTGGTCATTAATTTGGTCATATATTTGGTCATTAATTGTGACAATTAATAATTAATGACCAAATATATGACCACAAGACAAGATATAAATGGCCAAACTAAATATGACCACATTTTTGGTCGTTGATAAGAGACTGTAAATTAGCCACCAGCGATCGCCAAATCAAAAGTGGTCATTTATATGCAGATTTTAGTCATTTTTTTGGTCACTTATCTCTCATTTTGTACTAGTGAGAGTTGTAACGGTGTCTCTAGACACCATCCTTTATCTTCAAAAAAATTTGTTTCTCTTTGATTATCTACAATACTGTGCTTTATGTTTCATGTCATGTTCCACCTTATTCCCCAACAGTTTTCTAGTTGGGATTTGCATACAAAAAAGGGAGGAATTCAATACTATTTTGCTAAATTATCAAGAGAATCCCACTGATTTGTTGGCCCAAGAACTTGCCAAGGAATATAATGGAGTAAATTCACTATGTGTTATTGTGACAAAGAAATATGGTGGAAAAGGAAACCCTCCAAGCCTGTTGGAGCTTGACATAGCTAAAGAAGAATGGCGAGATTTTGAATAAGACATCTTGGAGGAGCCTTATGTTGTTGTTGAAAATGATGGTGTTGGTATCCTAAATGAATCCAAGGATTTTCATGTGGATGATTTAGTTTGTGGTGAATTTTTTGCCCCAAAGGAGGTCCTAAACCCAAATGTAAATGATCAACAAGATTTTTAGTTTATTGAGAGAGATCTGACATGGGTTTCAAATTCTAAAGACAAACTTAGCCTTACCATTGATCATGTTTCTACTGAAAACCAACCCGATGGAAAATAAATTATGGGAACCCTCAGCACAAATGATCAACTACATGAGAATGGTGAACAAGGTTTATGTGCAGAATTTGAAGGAAATGGTGTTGATGGCCATACAAGTGAAGGCCACCATGAAGACCATGAAAATACCATTATACAAGGTTTTGTTGATGCCAGGGATATCATTATTTCCAAGGAAGATGGGCATAATTTGGTGAGGTTTCTATTGGATTCCATGTAGAGTGTAGCATTGATACTGTTGTTATAAAGGAAATTTTGAACTCTAAATTTGAGCAGGTTAGCACTCCTGGAAACACAACATATAACATGGGAATTGCAAACCCAGTAGAACAACACTGCAACACCCCTGATATGTGCTTGGATCTAAATTTATGTTATCAACGAAACTATGGCAGACCATATACAATGCATCTTGAAGGCCTCCCCAATTTTGATGAGGAGGATGGCCATGATAAAGAATTGGGTCTGGATGATATTTTTCTTGCTAAGAACCAGGAAGGGAAACAATATGGATATCACCTTCTCACAGTTTTGTTTCGTAAACACTATAATGACAACACTAACATAAAAAATGACTTCAATTTTTTGCAAATTATGGTTGCAAATTATGGTTACAAATTATGATGATGCGCCCTTCGTTCTAGAAGAAGAATTGTACCCAGATTTTGTGAACGAAAACTCCTTAAAGTTTGTCAAACGGTCAAGGGCAGAAGATAGGTATGACAATGCCCTTGATGGCCCGTCGATGTATGACCTTTACATTGATATTTGTATCGTCATTAAGGCATTAACATAATTGAGGTGCCTAACTTCCCAGTAGAACTGATATTTGTCCATGAACAGAGACATTTTTCAAAATGTTGTGTTATTTTTAAGGGAATTCTAATGCATAAAATCAGTAGTCTTGTGACAGAATTAATGAAGTGAAATTGGAACATAATTTTGAGAATGAAAAGGAAAGAAGTTGGTAGGATAAAAATGACTCAGATTTAGGAGAAAATCATTCTCAAGCCACAACTCATTTCATGAACATAGACAGGGCATAATATGAACAGTGCAGTGATATTTTCAGTCCCATATCCATGAAGGAGCATGTTAGAAATCAAGTTGGGTATGATGTTGCTTTGAGAACCTTGGATATAATTGTTTTCCATGAAAATCAACTAGTAAATACGGAAAAACAAAGATCAACTCCAAATGATTCTCGGGTCTTATTCCATTTTCATTTTATAGCAAGATTTAGGAACCTGTTGGTTCTTCAAAATTTTGTGTGGGAATACATATTCCCAGATGGCCATGGTGGAAGACTTGGAAGCACTTTGGGATGTTCTAGAATGGGGGATAGCAACATTCGAAATCAGTGTTCCATTGGAAACAAGACTACTTTATTTTCTCTTCATGTTTTGACTTTTATCTTTCTTCATAAACCAAACTTACATCAACAACTATAATGTGTTTTGAAGTTGGGTCATGGAGGTGACATTTCAGCAGAATTCGATATTGAAGTTTACATGGCATTATTGAAGGATTTTTCATTGGATAAATATGCTAAAGTTTTTGGCAATGCATATGGGGAGATTTTGGCAGAAAGAGAAGGTTTGGGAGTTACAATGCACAAGACTTTCTTGATGAAGACTCCATCTTATCAGTGTTTTGATTTGGATGTGTCCCCTTTTTCTATGGTCATCAAACATAAAGGAAAAGAACATTGCACACTAGAGATGATGAAGTGGTTTCACTGGGTCATGGATTTCACTTTAGATGTGTTGGAGTTATGATGAGATTCTAAGGTTCTCAAGTGATCCCAAGAAGAGAACTTGTCCCCAAGTAGGAGCCAAATGTTACCCATGGTGTCATTCGGTATTGAATTTTGGTATAGTGTTGTTGTTGGTACATGTATGGAAATGTCAAAGCACTATTACAAGTTTGATGATATTTTTTCATGACTGATAATTGCCTCTACCAAAGCACCCCCCATGGTTTCATTTTCTGGGTAATAACCTCCACTATACTTTCTTTCCTCATGCAACAGAGGAACAACACCTCTACTAGTTAATTTTGGAGTGTTTTCAGAGCTAAAGAAGTGTATGTGCCCATTTGTGAAAAATGGAAGGAGGAAATATTATCTCGAGCCTTTGGTTTATATGCCTTATTTTCTTCTTTATGTAGACTGGAGCTCGGTAAAACAAGTTTGGTTAGGCTGCTTCATATCGATAACATAGAAAACCATGAGAATTCACTGCGGACTGTCTAGAAAATAAATTTATGAAGACAAATACCATGTACTTCGTTCCCAAGGTATCAAATGTTTTTATGATCATGAATAAGATGATTGAGATGCAATCCCTTCCATCTCCATGGAAGATCCTAACATTTTAGGAAATAAGGGATGTAATGGTATGTACAATTATGAAATTTTAGATGGCATAGATATTCGAAGATAAGCCTCATTGATCTCATTTTATGCATTCAATCAAGGAAGAGGTTTCTCATCTGAAATTTGAAGAAATTCCAAATGTGGAGCCATCACATGGCCTCAATTTTGACAGGGAAATAGGATGTATCTCATTCAATTCAGGGAATGGGCCTACCTTGATATTTTTTGAAGGTGACCCTCTTTATGATACTTACTGGGAAGATTGCAGCCAAACATAGCCACACTTCAAACGTGACTTCTTGTCATTTTCACACACCACTCTTGTTGTTTAAAGATGGGAGAATCAAGGCTCGAAAAATGACATGGTTTTGGTCGCATATGGTATTAATTTGCACAAGGGAAGCCTTGTTTCCCAACAACAAGATCCTAAGATGAAGCAAACCCCATTTCCCAGTACTTATGTTGATATAGCCACTGGCAGTGAGTGCGGATTTACCTCTTTCAATTATCTAAATTTTTCTCCAAAGATAGAACAACCAAAGCATTCATGGACTATTAAAATAATTATTGTTGTTAGGCATTCATATTCCACTTTAAAAGAAGATATTCAAAGCAATATTTCAAGTGGAATAGATAACAAAGGACCTAAACCAAATGATGAAGGTTTTGAAAATTCAGATGTTGAGATTAGTGAGGAATTATTTATTAAGAGGGTGTATAGAGGCTATGAGAATGTTGTAGTTGAAGGATCAACTCAAAATGCAGTTTTGGATGCATAAATTTTGTTCCCAAAAGGTTCAAATGTCTCTCATAAACTCCACGCTAATATATGCACTCCAGAAAGAAGATGGGTTCAATATATATCGACTATCATTGCCAAGAATATGAGGTAGAATGTTGGATCAAACTTTGCAATTCTTTCACTTGTGCCCAAAATCGAACAAATTGCCAAGTCTAAGGGTGTTGATCTATTAATGCTCTTAGAGATGATTTTGTGACTAAGACTATAGTTTGTGTTTCTCTAGTGTCTAATATACAACCATCAAATCCATCCCTTAATTCAAATTTGCAGACTTGTTTGATATTATAGAGCATCAAATGCTCTTTCAACATTGCCTACATGATGAGGTCTTGTGCTCAAACCCAAGCAAGGACGTGGTTTAGTCGTGGAACAAATATTAACTGGGCCGAGCCTGCATACCTTTTCTGAAAGATCAAGAGAACGAGCTAGGGTCTGGAGCAACAGCAGGCTAGGGTTTGGCAGTCGTGGCCACAATAGAGGACAACATGAGTACCAAGGGGGGCAGTAATGGAACCCCCTCATACAAGCAAGTAGTGGTAGACAAAGGGAAAGGGCCACGAGGCGTAAGTTTCAAAGCGCTAATGACAAACACCTCAGGATCAGAACCGGAAAAGAGTCAGGAAAGTAACCAGGGAAAAAGCGATTGCATGGGGGAAAAAGCTAGAGAAACTCAGAAGGATGTGCAAGAAACGACGAGCCCTAAGGGGGAAGAAGGGTGCAACCCATGCAAACTAAAAACAACAATGATACCGAAGGTAATACAGGAATATCCACAAATGCAACTCTACATGGACCAGATGAAGATGCATGCGCTAATCTGCAAGTTTATGGGCTTGTGGCCCACAAAAAGAACRTTGCACAACTGGATTAAATATCAATGGAAGCCAAGCGGAGAAATGGAACTCCATGTAGGCTCAAAAGGCTTCTTCACAGTAGTATTCATGAACCTGGAAGATAGGGATAAGGTCTTTGAGGGGGGGGGGCATACTTCCACTCCTCAGTAGGACTGTACATGCGACCATGGAAGGAAAACTTCTCCCCAGAGAAAGAAACKTTTGAAAATGTACCTGTCTGGCTGAGACTTTACTCCTTGCGGTTATATTACTGGATACCTTCCACCTTCGAAGAAATAGGGAACAAATTGGGAAAATACATAAAGACATCCAAAGAAACCCTAAAAGGTAGATATACATCCTATGCAAGAATCTGCATAGAGATGGATGTGTCGGGGGCACTCCCAGAAGCCATAAGCTTGGAATTCAAGGATGAGGAATGGATACAAAACATTGACTACGAGCAGATCCCCTTCAGATGAAGAAGATGTCACGAACATGGACACCTAATCAGAGAATATCCTCTCATTAAAAAACAAGAAGCAAAAAACACCAAACTACAGCAGGACGAGGATGGATTTATAAAGTTGAACCACAGAAACAGAGCTAACAAGAAACAGAGTAAAACCCCAACAACGAGAAATATGGAGGCCAGGAATAGAACAGAAGGCGGGACAAGACCAACAAAGGAGAAGAAGAAGGAAAGGAGAAGGAAAAGGCTAAAGAAACCAGGGATCAAGAAACAAATGAGTACATAGATATCCCAAGAAAGAATATGGGACGGGGGGGTAGCGCAACTCCTATGGATGGAGAAACCAGAGATGCCAACACCCCCATGCAGGAGGCAGACAAAGACGCGAAAATGACTCCAAGTGAGGTAGGAATGGAATATCTTGATCTCAGAGACATTGTGGAAAGGGAAGGGATAGATCTCCCAAACATATTGGAGCAATGGAAAAGGCAGGGCATAGACAATGTACCAACAGAGCAACTAGACCGCATCCAATACTTGTTCCTCCTAAGGGAGGAATCCAAATCTAGAGGGATTAAGCACACACACGGGGAGATAGGACACCTAGGAATCAAAGTAGGTGAGGGACAACCACAACTCTCACCCAAGCAGACGAGAAGGAAAAAAGGCAGGAAATCAAGCAGCGTAGCACTACAGGAACTAGGAGCTCTGCTGATAAACTCAGGTAAGATCAAAAATCTCTTTCCCAACTCCCCCCCCCTGCGCAACACATTTAAATGAAGATTATAACATGGAATATAAGAGGCCTAAACAACCCACGAAAGTAGTGAATCCTTAAAAATAGACTTAGGAAGGAACACCAGACCTCTATTTCATTCAAGAGACAAAATGCACTGTAGACAGAATGGAAACAATCAGCAAAAAACAATGGAGCAAGTACAAGATGATGGTTTTCGAAGGACAACAGATGGCAGGAGGTATTCTCACCTTGTGGAATCCATAATTGATGAACCTAATAGCAGTCGAGGCTACTAGGCACACACTTTTGATTAACATGCAAATCATTGGTAATATGGAGATGGTTTTGTGCACTAATGTGTATGGACCCCAGATGTTAGAGGAAAAGAGAAGAATGCTTCTAGTTAGAAGACCGAAAACACTGATCCAACAACCTCCACTGGATCCTAGCAGGGGACTTCAACATCATCACATCACTTGTGGAGAAACAAGGAGGCACCAGGAGACTGGATAGAGATGCGAAAGAATTCTCAGTGTTCATAGACACAACAAAGATGGTGGACATCAGAACTAATAATGGGTAGTTCACCTGGAACAATAAACGGATAAACCAACATCATGTCGTGACAAGACTAGACAGATTCTTGGTGTCGGAGTCCATCATTATGCAAGGGTTAACTGTAGATTGTAACATCCTTCCCTGGGGGGGTCCTGATCACTAGCCAGTCCAACTGGAAGCAGAATTCCCAACCTCCCCGAAGAATAGACCCTTCAGATTTCATAAATTATGGATATAACACCCCACCTTCAAGGAAAACATCAACCAGTGGTGGCGGGAGGAATAACCGGAGCAAGGGACAAGGATGATCAAACTCTATAAAAAATTAAAGTACATCAAATATAAGATCAAGGAGTGGAACAAAGAAATATTTGGGAACATAAACCAAGAGAAGGAAAAGATTGAAGACAGAATGAGAAAACTCCATGAAGTATGCATAGTAGAGGGCTATACAGAGGATTGAAAAAAGGAAGAGATCCAAATGACCCAGGAATGGGAGGCAAGATGCCAGCAAGAAGAAACTCTATGGCGCCAAAAGTCTTGAATCAGATGGCTAAAGGAAGGAGAGAGGAACACCAAGTTTTTTCATAGAACAACCATTTCCAGAAGAGCCCACAACAAAATCCTGAAAATTAAGGATCGGGATGGGATTGAGAGAGAATCTCACAAGGAGATTGAAAATACTCTGGTAAGTCACTTCCATGGGATATCCCAGGAACCCAACAAAGATCGAATGAAGGCCATACAAAGGATAACTTAGCACATCCCCCATCTAGTCACAGAGGAACAAAATAACAACCTAAACAAACCCATTGCTAAGGAGGAAATTGATCAAGTGATCCAGGAGATGCCCAACGAGAAATCTCGAGGTCTAGATGGTTTCATAGTGGAATTCTTCAAAGCCTGTTGGGAAGTGGTCAAACATGATGTTTATAGGGTGGTAGAGGACTCTAGATGGTCAGCCTCCATCCTAAAAGCGCTAAATTCCACAATGATTACTCTAATTCCCAAAGAAAATGAAGCAAGGACTGTCAACTGGTACAGACCTATAGCTTTATGCAATGTGGTTTACAAGATAATTTCCAAATTCATAGCCAATAGATTGAAACCCCTCCTACCCACACTAATTTCACAAGAACAGGCGGGCTTCGTGGAAGGAAGACAAATCATGGAAAACATCATCCATGCCCATGAGCTAATCCACACCTTGAAAATCTAGAGGAGAGGGGGGATGATAATACAACTTGACCTAGAAAAATCCTATGACAAAATTAGCTGGCACTACATGGTCAAGACTCTGGAAGCTTTTTGTTTCACCCAGCATTGGATCAGCTGGATTGTCAGCCTAGTCTCAACGACAAGCTACTCGCTCCTAATAAATGGAGCCCCAGCCAAACCTTTATGGCCTATGAGAGGCATCAGACAAGGAGACCCACTTTCCCCATTCCTGTTCATTTTGATGATGGAAGGTCTCAGCCGAAGCATAAAAAGCACAACAACAGCAGGAAAAATAACAGGCATCAAACCTTTTGAAAATTGTCCGACTTCCACACACCAACAGTTCATGGATGACACCTTACTCCATGGCACACCCACGGTCAAGGAAGCAAAAGCCTATAAAAGAATCTTATAAGAGTTTGGGGAAGCCTCGGGTGCCGAGATCATTCACTCAAAATCTATGATATATTTCTTCAACACCAACCCTGCAATCCAAAGAAACTTGGCAAATATTTTGGGATTTGAGCACAAAACACTCCCAACCAAGTACTTCGGCATCCCCTTGATAGACAGGGCATACAAAATGGCAACATGGGAAGGAGTGATCAACAAGCTACAAGAGAGGGTGAAAAACTGGACGTAGAGATCCCTCAACATAGCGGGGAGACTCATTTTGACCAAGATGATTATGCAAGAAATTCGAACCTATATGATGTCTATATTTCCCACCCCCAAAGGGATACTACAAAAAATAAGAAACATCCAAAGGGACTTCCTATGGAGAGGAGTGGAAAGAAAGAAGAAATGGGCCCTGGTGGCCTAGGAGAAGGTCTGTAAACCAAAAAGCAAAGGAGGCCTGGGGCTACATGACCCACAAGTAACCAACGAATCCTACGGGGCGAAACTCTGGTGGTGATGGGTCAAAGAAACTTCTACACCGTGGGTAAACCTCTATAAGTCCAAGTATGCCCCGGACATAAACAACCAGGACTGAATCCACTTTAGGGGTAGCAGGGAGGAATCAACCATCTGGAGTCTAGCTTGGAGCAACAAAACCTGGATCTAGACACACAGCTTTTGGGAAGTAAGGAATGGTAAAACAACCAAATTCTGGGAGGATGCATGGCAACAGGAACCCAGAATGGAAAATCTAGAAAGGGAGGAACTCCAACAGGACATGATCGCGCAAGGCAAATCCAAAGTCTACCACTACTGAAAACAAGAAACAGATCGTAACAGATGGAGAATCCGGGATGATCTCAGTTCGCAAAATAGAGACTGGACCATAACAATCGTGAAAGAGGTAGAGGAGGAACTGAGGAAAAGGAAACTGACAATCTCGGAACAAGAGGACCAACTAAGATGGGGCCAAAAAAATGGCAGGTAATTCAACTTGAAAGAAGCCCAACATTACATCGCGG
Organism: Picea engelmannii; assembly: GCA_009831015.1. Lineage (NCBI taxonomy): Eukaryota > Viridiplantae > Streptophyta > Pinopsida > Pinales > Pinaceae > Picea > Picea engelmannii. Next base: position 266,918 of record ML796007.1, on the reverse strand, counting down.
ACTAGGACCAAGAAGATCCAACGCAACAATGGGATAAACTTTGGAATAGGCCCCAATGGCCAAAAATAAAAAATTTCAAATGGTTAGTACTTCACAACTGAATTCTAACTTGGGAAAACTTAAGAAAAAGGGGATTCATTGGCCCATCACGATGCCACCTCTGTCAAGCTAAGGAAGAAACAACGAATCATCTCCTCGATGAATGTAACTATACAGTAGGGATCTGGGACTAGGCAGCAGGTATCTTTTGACAGTCCAATAGGATCTGAGGTAACATATGTGCAACTATTAATACTTGGAATGAGAATTACAATGAAAATGAAGAGGTGAACCTTTGTTGGACTCTCATTTCGGAGATGATCATATGGGAAATATGGAAAGAAAGAAACCGGTGCATCTTCCGGAATGAGAGCCGACCTGAAAGGAAACTCAAGGAAACAATAATCTCTCGGATAAGAGAAATAGTGCAGAGCCGCAACTGCCAGACAGTAAGAGCGCAACTCACAGGCCAAGACTCTCGAGTCCTAGAATCTTTCCACTTAAAAGACGGGCACAACCGCACTCAAGCAAGGTGGCTACCGCAACTCCAAATAGGTGAGCGCAACTAGAAACCCCCTCCAGTAGGGTCCCTCAAGTTGAATTTTGACGGGGCAGCAAAAGTAAACCCAGGTATGACAGGAATGGGAGGGGTAATCAGGGATAGTGATGGTAACATAATCCGGCTGTAAGCAGGGAGTATGGGAAACTCAATCAACAACGCAGTAGAGTTCGGAGCCCTGGAGATCGGCCTCGATATTCTAAGCCGAGAAAGGATGAAAAATACCACCGTGGAAGGTGACTCCAAACTAGTTATAAACACAGTGAAGAGACTCCAAAATGGCACCGTATTGGGCAAGATTTAGAGGCACTGGCGCTTGGCACACTCCCTGCAAAAAATCCAGAAGCATCTGCAAACGATGAACATAGTGGAGTTGCACTGGGTATGCAGGTCATCGAATGGACTGGTGGACATAATGTCTAACGAGGGGGTTAGCAAGGAAGGACCAGATCTAGACACTACTCAGAGTAACATTCTGAACGGGCAATTTAGAACAGACTACATCCAACTAGCGACAAAGGACCGCGACGTCAGCCAAAGTGTGGAAGGCCACATCAAGGAAAGAGGCGCAAGGCCAACTAGCAGGCATGGAGGATCCAGACAGAATCTGACTGCCCAACACTCGACCACAAGTTACAATGCAGACTCAGAACACACAACAGACAGGGGTACGACACCAAGGTCTTGTCAATAGGAAGAAGTACAGAGGTAGAACTTGGGAAAGTATAGACGACGTTCAGCAGGGCGCAAATGATGATGGGCAAAAGGTGATACCATGGACCAGTATGGATACACCTTACCCAAGCACAGATACAGGGAGTAGCACAGTTGGTTGTACAACGAACATGGGCAAGGGTCGGCACAGGATTTACGGTTGGGCCATCATGATCACACATACCGAGACAAGGAAAAAGGATGGGAAGGCTCACCTATATGGGCAGACCATGATTGCTAGGACGAGCCCGCAGCTGGGGAAATCCCATAAGAGTAGAGGCACTAGGAATAGATACAGATAGGAAAAGTGCAACTGCAGGAGCTACCACAAAAACAAGGGCTATGTAGATAGGAACAGGAGGAGAAACCAAGGAAAAAACTACCATAAACCAACCCGGATGGTACGTATCAAGAGAACGCACAACAAGAGAAGCCCTTAGGGGAAAGAACCTCCGACAAGCCCTCGGAGGATTACAAGGATGGAGCAAGCGACCAGAGACACCAAGAGTACCTTTCATACACTGGTTGAACCAAAAGGAAAAGAAACCATCACTAGATGGGAAAAAGAAATCAATGCTAAACACAAGGGTAAAGATTGGGAGGAACTGATTCAGGAAGCAGACTGGATCATGCACCCAAGGGCTACGCAGCCTAGAGAAACCCTCTACCACAAAACGATGGAGATGGTGTGGCTAACAAAGATGTTAATAGGGAAGGTGGGCGCTGAAAGGAAAGATGCCAGCCGGAAGGATAACAAGGACCACAAAAAACTGCTAAAAGAGATCTTGATTCGCCTCAGCAACCTGGAAGCCAGTACAAAACGGCTAGTCGAGGACTAGAGGGACTAGAAGGAGAAGATAGAGCGAGTGGCAGCCCAATTCCACCTATACTTGTGATATGTCCATCACATGGACATCACGCCAACGGACGGGAATGGAGCACCAGCCCGTATCAGAAAGACTCATACGGTGGTCCAGAAGGAAGAGAACAAGGACAGGAATGATGAAGGAAAGAAACACGTTATCATTCTGGACTAGCGCCTATTCAGCCAATGGTCAAGTCATGTTGCTCAACAAAGGGTCAGCCTCAAATTATGTGTTGTTATTTTTGTGTCTTTTTACATATATGACTTTGTTTAGTTTTTCAAAACTGTTTATGGTAGGACTGGGCCGGTTTCCCAAGATGGTGGTCCAGTCATACCCCTCTTCTATCCCAGAAAACGCAACTCTGGAACCCCTAATCTGGTTTCCCTTTGGGCAAACCAGGAAGTCCCACCTTTTGTATCATAATCTCTTTTAGTAATACAGGAACCTATACTCACTTACAAAAAAAAAAGATATTACAGAGCATCAATTAGAATGGACATAAATATTAGTTTGATTGAGGAAGTTACAGAGGGGGTGCCTAGCAAGTTGATGATGTGAATTTTGTGAATGATGATAATGTGTATGTCTGTGTGAACATTGAGATAAGTATGTGAAGTGTCGACCTATAAATTGGGTCTAGGGTCGACCTATATTTAGATCTACAATTACCAATTCACTAAAAATCGGATGGAACTGACCTTACCAAACTTGGACCGGCCTATATGTTTTAAATGATGTCAAGTGTTGATTGGAGCAAACCTATGCACAAAGAGGATCAATACAGGGTTTACCTTAGCATTTGAAGGGTTATTGGAGGCAAGGCACTATGTTGGGGGCATTAAACCCACACTTGGAGACACCTTGAAGGATGTGGTGGTGTTACTTGTGGAAGAGTTTAGCATTGAAGGGCCTTTGGAGGATGGATGTTCCACCAACACCCCCTTGTTCTCCTCATTTTTTGGAAGTGGAGCACTTTTGAGGGCCTTTTTCCCCTAGTTTTTGTACATGTGGGCCGAAAGCCCAAAGTTTTGCATTATTTTTTATTAATTAATTGTTGAAGAGGGCATTTTCCCCCTCCATAGGCTAAAATAAAAGATTTTAGATTAGAAAATAATATTTTATTGTGAGAGGATGTTGAGCATTTCCCATATAAATAGAGAGTCACTTCCTCTCAGTTGAACATAACAACTAAAGGGAGAAATCCCCTAGGAGGTTTGAAATTTCTGAAATTTTCTTGGAGCATTTTGTCTTGTATTGGTGCTTTGGATGGAGGTTTAAATTTTTTTGTTGGTGAGATCATTTTTGGATGTTTCTCTTATTGTAACATCCCAACTATAATCCCTAGTTTAATTAATGCTTAATGTAGATATAATATCGGGCTACGACCAAGCGATGTAATATGTGAATTGTATTTTTGTGTTTTGATAATAAAATGTGATGTCATTTACTAAGGGGACATGGACAGAGATGGGTGATGAATTAATCCACAAGAGAAGGGAGAGTCTAGGATAATGACCAAGAGGGGTCCAAGAGGGGAATTACCCATGTATATTGATTCAACCCATTTTCCTAAATTTGTTATTGGTATATGAACCTTCTAATTTATGATTGAGTGTTCCCAAAACTAATCATCGAATACATCTAAGAGGGTGGGTGTGAGTGGTCACATCCCAAAGTTATTGGGCACGTGGGGGTTGAGTACAATCATATTGGGGAAGTGTGTGAATCAAACAAGCAAGATAAAGGAAAGGAAATTCATATGGGTAGCTACAACAATTTTAACACATTCAGTTTTTGTGCATGAGCAGCAGGTAGAGAGCAAGAAAGAGAGATTGGAGTTGGTGCATCCATGGAGGGTGAATTCTAGAGTATGTTGGAGCGTACTTGAAGCATATTTGGAGCTAGAAACTAAAGAGTCGGGTTGTCAGGCCTGGAGAGTGAACTCATGTGTGAGTTGCACTAAATCACCAAGTGTTTGTTGTTGTTTGTTGGTAGTTTTTCCTTGCAACAAGTTCCCTTGAGTTCCTAGTTGAGAGATTCATGGTTACATGTGCCAGAGAGACCTTGATAAATGAATGGGATGCCTAACGGAATGAGATCAATGAACGGGTACATTCCTTGGGTTGGGAAAGTCAAGAGGAAGAGAGTTGGTGGAGAACTAAGATAGTTGTAGGACAATATCAGTGGGTTGTGAGTTTATGAGTTGTGAGTGGATAGTGAGAGACCACCCTCTTTTGTGGATTACTAGCCTCAGCTTGGGGGTGACTTTCTATTGAGATTTGGAACAATAGGTCTATGGTTGGGTGGAACGTTCGTCCCAAGAAATTGGTTGCACAATTGGTTATAAAAGATAAGTTATTTATCTTGTTGTTGTTTGTATTATGAATTTATTTTGTTGTGCATTAACTATGTGTATCAAATTGATTTATATGTTGTTGAAATTGATTTTAATAGATGCATTTCATGTTGTTTTAGTATGTTGTAGATGCATCTAAATAATGGTAACATTGAGCAGTTAAATATGTATGTAATTCATAGTTGTAAGCTACAAGAATTTATTTGATTA
>ML796007.1:242193-256650 GCA_009831015.1 Picea engelmannii | reverse complement strand
AAATGAAAATGTCTCCTTGGTATATATAGGAGACTAGGAGGTATAATTACAACTAATGGCATAAAGCCGACATAAATAAAATAACATTACTAATATAATATGCCCCAATTAAGGGGTAATGAGCCAATATTAGGGCTTAACATCTTGAGATCAATGACTGAGATTCGCTTTGATAAATTTAAAAATTCATATTGTTTTGGTCGTTTTGAAAAGGTTGAGCAGATCAACGACTGAGATTCAATATCGACGGTTGGAAATTTGACGTATATCGACGACCTAGATTAGTTTTGGTCGTTTGAGAGTTGCATTCGATCGATGGTCAAGATCATCTTGGCTTGGATATCGACGGCCTAGATTCACTTGGGTTTTTGTTGAAATTTTTCTAAGTGTTGGAAGTTGACCAACGAAAATTGTCGATGGTCGATGGGCTGATGGTTGGGCATCGGCCAGATTCAGCGAAGTGATTTTAGTCACCAACAAAAATTATCAATGGTCTATGGGGTGATGGTTGGGCATCAATCGGATTCAGCGAAGTAATTTTAGTTGCCAATGGAAATCGTTGATGGTCGATGGGTTGATGGTCGGGTGTCGGCCAAATCAGCGAGGTGTTCATTTTTGTCAATGGGCTGATGGTCAGGCATCGACTAGATTCGGAAAAGTAATTTTAGTTTCCAACGAAAATCATCAATGGTTGATGGGCTAATGGTCGGGCGTCAACCGAATCAACGAGGTTTTCATTTTTTCCGATGGTTGAGTGTCGACCAATTTGGCGAGGTGTTTGGGTCATCTAAAAGAAACGGTTGATGGTTGATGAATGAAGGAGAGTGATGACATGTAATTCCATGCCAGCATCCACGTGTCATGCCACATCATCCCAGAAGTGGTCGATGGACTGATGGTCAGGCGTTGGCCAAATTAGTGAGGATTTCCATTCTCTAATTAAGATTGTCGACGATCGATGCTCGGGTCGACTGGTTTAGCATGGTGTTGCAAATCGATTTTTAAGGGAATGGGTTGATGGCTGACAATCGAATCGGTAGTTCGAGCGAAATGTTGTGAGTGTCCAAATGAAAGCGTCGACCGTCGATGATTGATGGAGCTTAAATCAATGGCTCAGATTCCACACAATTGGAGATCAACAACTAATATTTAAAGGTTGTTATAACAGTAAAACAGACAATTTTATGTGAATTTTTGTGGTTTTTGAAGGTCATTAACTTGTGGGGCAATTTTGAGGCCCTATACGACATTTCTAGCGAATCAAAACCCACAAATATAAGGTATACCAAGCTACTCTGTGTCTCTGCAACTCAAGGAGAGCTTTCCTATGAGCTAAATTGTTCACAAAACAAAGCTTGTATGAAAAAGTTACATCCAAAATAGTAAGGGTAAAATTTTGGCACCAGATTACTTCTAGAGGGCATAACTCCCTGCTCAGGAGTCTGTTTGATGCACAAGAGTAGTGTATGGAAATCCTGTGAACCACAAAACATATCCGTGGAGCCATATTTAACATCTGGGTATGTAAAAAACGTGCTCGAACAAAAAAAAGTCACCTGTAGCATACAAGGATAAAATGGGTAAAACAACCTAAACTTCTCCAGACCATAACTTTCAGCTTGGAGCTTGGATTTGAGAAAATAAATAGTCGTTGGAAAGGTCTTGAGGATTAGAAGACATATTTCAACCCAGAATTTTGAATTGGGTATGAAAATTTCTCAAAAAGTGATAAAAGAGATTTATGTAGCAGTAAATGAGTGGAAAATGGCAGCATGTAAATGTTGTAACTTTTCGCTCAAAACTCATATTGAGGCATGGGTATAGCCGTTGGAAATATATTTCAGAGAGGAATGCATCTAAGGAATCGGATTTTGATTTGGTTCATTCTATTATTCATAAATTGATGAGAAGAATAACATGTATTCTAATTGATGAATGTTTTATAGTATGCATGTTCTAACAATAATTATTACATGCACATTTCTTGCTAAATTAGAGGTACATGAAAGCAACTTTGGTTCTTATATGAGTACTAGAGTTATGGATGATGATCAAGGATATTATATCCATGAGGAAGAGATCAGAGGTCTGCACCTCAACATGGGAAATGTTGATATAGATTCAAATGGGAGAAGAGATAGGAAGGAACTTGTCACTATGAGAAGTATGCATAGGGAAGTGCATAGCTATAGAGTAGATAATGAAAGGATTATGAAGGATCAGGAGGAGATACTTCAAAGTTTGAATATTTTTCATAAGCAATTCAACAAAGACTCTGGAACTAAGAAAGCAACTAGTGCTAGACAAGTTACAACATCCAAATCCCATAGCAAAAGGGATGATCATGGAAATGATAGGAAATTAAGAAGCATGAAAAGGGATCATCATTATTCAAATCAGTCCACTGGAAGAACTCATGCAAGTTCTCATCCAGGAAGTAGCTCAAGTGTGTCTCATGTCTGGGGGCAGAGGAGAAGGCATGAGGCAGACATCTTGCAAGGTGGACTCAAGAACATCAAACCACCAAATTTCGATGGTGAGAACAGGAAAGGAGAAGAGGTCGAGGCCTGGTTGTTGGAAATGAAGAAATATTTCCAGATGCATGATTACCCTTCTATTGAAATGGACACTTAACACTGGGGGGGGGGGTGAATCAGTGTCACAAAACTTTGGACAATTTTCCACTTTTCAAAATTTAACTGAACAACAAATATTTATTTCATTTTCTTAACAAATATATAAAAGAATAAATATTTTATTTATTTATTTGACTTGAATGAATACATAAGATCAATATTTGAATATATTCAACTTCAAGCAACTATGAGAGACCCAAATCTCTGTTACAAGACCCAGCTTGTAGTTCTCATATCTAACTAAGAAATGAGGAATCCAACCCTCCTAACAAGTCCCAGCTTGTTGATCTCAAATCCAACTGAGATGTGAGGAATCCGATCCTCATACAACACCCAGCTTGTAAATAGGCACCAACCTGATAGAATGAACCTTCATTCAATCCATTATATATAAGTATATATATTTCATCAAATTCAACTACCCTTTCTTCTCGCCATTCTTTCTTGTTTATATAGTCTTCCAACTGGTGTGAATTTGAATCATTGCATCTTTTGATATTGAACCATTGTACCTTTTCATTTAAATAATAATATTAAACTTTAAATAATATCATTTTTCCTTTTATTCTTTATTCATAATGCTCATGATTTAACTCTCTTAATCATGACTGTGTGTCGGTTCTTTTGTCTTCATGAGTTGATCACATACATGGATCAACTCATTATATCATTTTCATGCTTTTGTTGTGTCCTCAATTCGTCAACATCTCATATTCGATCTTTCACCTATTCTCTGTATTATTATGGTGTTAATTCTCTGTCGAATTATAGAGATGAAATCTGTATGAGGCACTTCCTTCAAACCATTTTCATATGACCATAGGTGCACAACCACGAGCTTCTTAATTTAAGCGTTGCCTCTTCTTTTACCCTTATTTCTTTATTCCATACGACCGCAGGTGCACAACCACCAGCTTATTAATTTAAGCGTTGCCTCTTCTTTTACCCTTATTTCTTTATTCCATACGACCGCAGGTGGTGACCAAGTGTTAGGCCAAGAGAGTGCTTGATCACTTATCAAAATCAATGATCATGTTATAATGTCATGATGAGATGGACGGTTCTCATTTACTTTGGAACTTCGTCCTTCACAACTTCCAAGCTCTGTAATATTTCAAATCTCCCGAAGCAAATTTCGTCAAAGTAGATCAGACGGTCAATATTTTATTTGCACAATGAATGGTTCTCATTCACTTTGAGACTTCGACATTTATCGATTTCCAATATTTTCAATCGTTAAACCTCTTGGATCAAAGACATGTGTCCATAATCTTCAACGGTTGAGAACGCTCCCGAAGTAGATCAACGGTTAGCATCACTTAATGGTTTACACTTGTTCTATCCTTCCACTGTACTTCATCAACGGTCGAGAACGCTCCCGAATTAGATTAATATGACTCCTGAAATATTTCTCAGATTGGACGGTCAATATGACTCTCGAAATATTTCAGATATGGGATGAATCATGTCCTCTTTGGAAAATTTGTGGCTTACATTGTCCTTCCACTTTACTTGATCCAATGGTCAGTATATTATACAAAGTGTTCCTTAGATCAGACGACTCATGTCCACTTCAAGAGTTCGGCCTTCGGGTAATCTTACCCATTCTAGGCTTCTTTTCTCCGGAGTAGTCAGCGCCAGGGTTAACTGTTGTTCTACTCAACTTTAATCCAATGAATAAGATATCTTCTGAAGCTCCTACTTCAGATCTATCAGTTGAGATCTAATTCTTCTGACTTCCCCCTCGATCTGATGGTCCTAATTTGTCCCGAAATCTACATCAAAGGACATGATTCTTTTCCTTCTTTACGTAGGTTTCCTATATGATCCAACGGTCAGGTTTACATCCAAATTTTGGATGAATGGCTCTTGTTGCTTGATATTTTATAAAGGTTTCCCTTGTTCAATAAGATTTATCCTATGGGATTTTTGCAGTGCTATTTCTCTTGAGATTTGATCATAGGATCATTGTCGATCCTATCGTGATCACCAATAATCACGAATTGCTTCAGCCTTAAGGTGATTTTCTTTTGTCGATCTTTAGTGTACTTTTTCTCCTGATATTAACCTTATTGCTCTGCTGCATTCTCTTTCCATCATTGACCCTTCATTACACATGGACAGACCTTATTGGCCATCTTGACACTAATGCCAATTGTATAACTACTCATGACTGATTCATGTTGCCATCATAACAACTTATCATGACTGTTGACATCAATGACAACATATCAATGACAATATGTCCAACAATCTCCCCCTTTGTCATTAAGGGCAACACACTAACTTCATACACAAACTCCCCTTGTGATGATGCTTCTCTCTTATGAAGTTACTCTCTCCCTTTGACGTCAATGGCAAAGGTTTGATCCCCTTATGATCAACCTCTGACTGTCTGCATGTTGTTGACCAAAATATGAACTTGGGTAACTCCCCATGCAATCATGCTCTGTCTTCCATAACTGAATGACTTCCCCTATCAATTTGCTCTCTCTGCCTCAAACTTCTCTCCCCCTTTGTTTCTAAAGGGGTATCTCTTCTTGACAAGGTCTCTTCCCCTTTCAATTTACTAATTGTTTATCTCAATCCATTGGTATATTTGTGTTCAAATAAGTAGTCTTCTTGATACCAACTTGTAGTGATCAAATCTTTTAAAACTTAATCTAATTACTTTCTTATTTAATAACCAAAATACTTCTCCTGAGTTTTTACTCACTTTCCTTTGTCAAATAGAACAAGAGTATGAATCTTACTGATCTTTTTTATCTGCTTCTTATTCTTCTTTGATATTTCACGGGAATATCAATTGAGGATTGATACCAATTGATTTAATACCAATTTTGCTATCAATTGATATTTGTTTGAAGGATGATCCTTGAACTTCTTTGGTACCTTTACTTTTACTCTTTTCCCCCCCTTTTTTTATTACAAAAATGACAAAAATAATATTTTCTTGCTCCTTCTGAGGTCATGTTCCTTCTGAGGTCATGCTCCTCCTAAGGTCATGCTCCTCTTTGTCTATTTTTCTTCTTCTTGTATTCTACCACTAACCCTACCATTGATTTTTATTTTGACCACTAATCTATAGATAGTCAAGATTTTCCATATGTTATTTTTAAAAATTCTTGGCATGATCCTTTGATTTTATAGAAACCAATTTAAACTTCCTTTTGTATTTTCTTTCTTTGGCTAACAAATTATGACATCATCATAATTTGATATTGTCCCATATTCTTCTATAGTCACTTCCATTTCTTGGTCTTGATTTATTTCATATCGAATTTCACAATCTTTATTAGGACCTTCACCCGTCATGTTCTTATTATTAATTTCTTCATTTTTAGGTGTAATATCATCTTTCTTGCTTTCTCCTTCAGATTTTCTTTTCCATATCTCTCTATGAGATATTCTTCTTTTTGGATCTTCTTTTTCTAATTTTGTTTTTGGAGATTGTCATCTCCTTTCTTCTTCCAACTTTTATTATGTTTTCTCACTAACTTGAATGACTTATTTAAGGAATGACTTTTTGAACTCCTACAGCTTTGGGATTTGCGCCCAAACCTATCATAGTTGTAGCATCTCATTGTATGACAAATTTTGTTGTGTGCCCAACAAAATTGCATCTCCAACATCTAATTGAGTTTGTGGATTTTCTTGTATATCCTTTCTCTAGTTTCTTGCAGTCCATTGCTTTATGGCCAAAGTTATGACAAGAAAAACAATAGCCATTGAAGGTGTTTCCATTCTTGATTTTATTTTGGCTTGAGAGATCTGTCATTTAATTTTCTTCTTCATTTTTACTTTATAGCTTCCTTCCTTGACAAAGTTCATGGCTTGTAATCGGTTTGTGATTGCACCGTTTCCTTTTGAGAAGGATGATCCATTCCCGTGTTTGTAAATGGTGCTTCACTTGTCACTATCTTCTTTCTTATTGTATCACCAATTTTGTCATCAGCTAATCTTTGGCTCTTCCAAATCTTATCTAGGATAGCTGATCTATTCTGGAAATTAGCAATAGTATTTGTCTTTTCATTCATCTTTTTGATATTGACTATTTTTAACTTCAACATGTGACATAATTCTTCCTTTTTAGTCAACTGAATCTTCAGGGCTTCTTCCACTTCCTTAGCATGTTCAAGTTGAGTCTTTAGATTGATGATTATTTATTTTGTCTCATCCAAGACTCCTTTGCATTTAATAGTTTTGTCATATGTCTTCAATTCTTCCATATCTTTTGTTAGATCAAAAACTCTAGTTTTCAATATTTTGATTTATTCCTCGTATTCTAGTTGAATCCTTTTGAGGTTGTTGGCTTCTAATTCAAACATTTGGCATGATTCTTCCTTTTTAGTTATTTGGATCTTCTAGGCTTCTTCCTTTTTCTTATCTTCTTCAATTTGAGTCATTAGAACTGCATTGGTACTTTCATTTATCTTTTTGAAGTTGATGTTTTCCAATTCCAACATGTGGTAAGAATTTTCTTTCCTTGTTAACTGGATCTTCAGAACTTCTTCACTTTCTTTAGTTTACTCGAGTTGAGTTTTTAGATTGTTAACCAATTCTTTTGTTTCTTTTAGTACTTCTTTTCTTTTACAGTCATGTGTCTTTAATTCTTCCATCTCTTCTGTTAGATTATTAACTTCGGTTTTCAATCTTTTGATCTCTTCTTCTTTGTTTTCTAACTGAATATTTTTCTCATGTTCTTCATGCTTAGATTGATCTAACTGTTGAAGTAGAAACATATATTTATGTTGAAGTTTCTCCAACTCTTCTAGAGTGCACATAGTTGTGTACTCAAGATTGTCAAAAGCCTCCACATGAACTTTAATATGCATATAATTTCCTAGTGCCAAATGAATCTCTCTTATTGCAACTGTAACATCAGTTTTAAGATTATATATTTTTTCTTTAGTGATTACTAAAGTATGCCTCAATTCCTTGATGAGGTTCCCTTCCTCATTGTTGACTGAGGTTTGCATCAAATCCTTCATTTCATTCTGATTAGAAATCTCTTTCTCTATATCATGTTCTTCAATCTAATTGCAATTTTCCTTTTCTTTATCTTGTTCCTTATCTTGATAAGAATTCTCTTCTTCTGAGTTTTGTTCTTTATTCTGACAGGAATCCTATTTATCCGAGTCTTGTTCCTCACTTTTATAGGATTTATCTTCTTCTTGTGTTTCATTCTAATAACAATTTTCTAGTTGGAGCCATAATTCTTTAACAGATTTGTAGTGCCTCGTCTTTTCTTTGACTTGGTCTGACAATCCATCCTGGATTGCTTTTAAGGCTACTGAATTGTTTCTCCTTACCTCCTTTGCAGTTTTGGTTTTTCTCTTTGAAATAGTTAAGTGCTAGGGCTTACTTACTATCGAATCCCAAACTCCAGATCCTCTTGACTTCAGATATCTTTTCATATTCTCCCTCCATGAAGAATAATCTGTTCCATCAAATAAGGGAGCTTCATTTGTGGAGATAACAATTTGTCCACCCATTTATTATGAATCTACCTTCCAGTGTTTAAACTGTGTTGAAGGCACTTGCTCTAATACCAATTGTTTAAATGGACATTTAACACAGAGAGGGGGGGGGGGGTGAATCAATGTCACAAAACTTTGGACAATTTTCCACTTTTCATAATTTAACTGAGCAACATATATTTATTTCATTTTATCAACCAATATATAAAATAATAAATATTTCATTTATTTATTTAACTTGAATGAATACATAAGATCAATATTTGAATATATTCAACTTCAAGCAACTATGAGAGACCTAGCTCTCTATTACAAGACCTAGCTTGTAGTTCTCATATCTAACTAAGAAATGAGGAATCCAACCCTCATAACAAGTCCCAGCTTGTTGATCTCAGATCCAACTGAGATGTGAGGAATCTGATCCTCATACAAGACCCAGCTTCTAAACAGGAATCAACCTGATAGAATGAACCTTCATTCAATCCATTATATATATATATCAACAAATTCAACTACCCTTTCTTCTCACCATTCTTTCTTGTTTATATAGTCTTCCAACTGATGTGAATTTGAATCATTACATCTTTTGATATTGAACCATTGTACCTTTTCATTTAAATGATAATATTAAACTTTCAATCATATAATTTTTACTTTTATCCTTTATTCATAATGTTCATGATTTAACTCTCTTAATCATGACTGTGTGTCGGTTCTTTTATCTTCATGAGTTGATCACAGACATGGATCGACTCATTGTATTGTTTTCATGCTTTTGTGGTGTCCTCAATTCATCAACATATCATATTCGATATTTCACCTATTCTCTGTATTATTATGGTGTTAATTCTCTGTCAAATTACAGAGATGAAATCCGTATGAGGCGCATCCTTCAAACCATTTTCATATGACCATAGGCACAGAACCACTGGCTTATTAATTTAAGTGTTGCCTCTTCTTTTACCCTTATTTATTTATTCCATACGACCGCAAGTGGTGACCAGGCGTTAGGCCAAGCGAGTGCTTGATCACTTATCAAAATCAATGATCATTTTATAATGTCACGATGATATGGATGGTTCTCATTTACTTCAGAACTTCATCCTTCGCGACTTCCAGCCTCTGTAATATTTCAAATCTCCCGAAGCATATTTCGTCGAAGTAGATCGGACGGTCGATATTTTATTTGCATGATGAACTGTTCTCGTTCACTTCGAGACTTCGGCGTTCGACGATTTCCAATCTTTTCAATAATTAAACCTCCCAGATCAAAGACGCGTGTCCATAATCTTCAACGGTTGAGAACTCTCCTGAAGTAGATCAACGGTTAGTGTCACTTCATGGTTTACACTTGTTTTATCCTTCCACTGTACTTGATCAACGATCGAGAACGATCTCGAATTATATCAACGGTTAGCGTTAACTTTGGCCTTCGGCACTTCGGCCAGTTACTGGTGTTAGAAACTAGTTTCCCCTGAAGTGACGTAACTTGTTGACGTCACTGCTGAGTTGGCACTGGCAGAGTGGTTGCCATGTGTCACTTATATTTATGGCTTACACATACCTGAAATGATAATATCACCTTGACACTTGTCACCATTTGATTGTGCCACGTGTCCTTGCTGACATCGTCTGCTGACGTGGATCTCATGATGTGTGTGCTACGTGTCTTCACTTCGGAACTTCGACCTTCGGGTGAATTTGCATGTTCTCAACCCATTCTCATCGAAGTGATCAACGCCAAATTTGACCACTATCCTGATCCAATGGTCAGGATACTTCCCGAAGTGTCCCTCAGATCGGATGACTCATGTCCACTTCGGGTAATTTTATATGTTCTCAAACTATTTTCGTCGAAGTGGTCAGCACCAAAGTTTGACCACTGCTACTTTGGCACGCTATGAATAGATCAACGGTTGGGGGGTTTTCTAGATCCGACGGTTGACGGGATCTCGTGACTTTGGGGCTTCGGCCTTGGCCTTTACTTATCATATCCTTCCACTTTATATAGATCGGATGGTCAATATGAATGCTGAAATATTTCTGAGATCGGACGACTCATGTCCTCTTCAGAACTTTTTTGGCTTACACTGTCCTTCCACTTTACTCGATCCAACGGTCAGTATATTATGCGAAGTGTTCCTTGGATGGGACGACGCATGTCCACTTCGGGACTTCGGCCTTCGGGTAATCTTACCTATTATGGGCTTCTTTTCTCCGGAGTAGTCAGCGTCGGGGTTGACTGTTGTTCTACTCAGCTTTAATCCAACGACTAAGATATCTTTTGAAGCTCATGCTTCAGATCTATCAATTGAGATCTAATTATTTTGACTTCCCCTCGATATGACGGTCCTGATTTGTCCCGAAATCTACATCAACAAACATGATTATTTTCCTTCTTTACGCAGGTTTCCTCTATGATCCAACGGTCGGTTTTGCATCCGAATTTTGGATGAATTGCTCTCGTTGCTTGATCTTTTATAAAGTTTTCTCTTGTTCAGTAAGATTTTCTCCTATGGGATTTCTGCAACGCTATCTCTCTTGAGATTTGATCATAGGATCATTGTTGATCATATCGTGATCAACAATAATAACGATTGCTTCAACCTTAAGGTGATTTTCTTCTCTAATCTTTAGTGTAATTTTCCTCCTGAGATTAACCTTGTTGCTCTGCTGCATTCTCTTTCCATCATTGACCCTTCATTACACATGGATAGAACTTATTGGCCATCCTGACACTAATTCCAACTATATAATTGTTCATGACTGATTCATGATGCCATCATAACAACTTATCATGATTGTTGACAGCAATGACAACGTATCAATGAAAATATGTCCAACACCCTCAAGGGTAGAAGCTAGAATTTCCACCTACCACTTGCAAGGAAAGGTAGCCATGTGTTGGGATCAACTTAAGCAAGCCAAGAACATTGATGATAAGAGGATCTCATGGAGGAAGTTCAAAATATATTTCGAAGAGAAATATTTTTCTGAGTATTACTATGAAAGAAAGATGAAATAGTTCTTTGAACTAAAGTTGGGAAGCATGGCAATGGAGGAGTGTCATAAGAGGTTCTTTGAATTGTTGAAGTATGTTGACTTCATAAAGGATGAAAAAATCAAAATACAAAGGTTTCTAAGTGGGTTACCTTCCTTCTATAGTGATAAGATTCAGTATGATAACCCCAAGAATTTGGAGGAAGCCACCCTTTTTCAAGAACAACGCCCAAGAAAATCAACCCATAATGAACACAAGACTATATATTCATTTGGGAAAAGGCCAATGCAACAACATGTACAATGTTGGGGATGTGAGAGAAATCATTTATATAGGGACTACCCTCACAAAGGAGAAAGAATGAGGATTGTCCACAAAATTCGAGAGGTTGAAACAATAGAAGACATGGGTGGAAGCATGACAATGATTTATGCAACATTGGACAACAAGAAAGTTGAATATCAATCCTCCATGATTGAAGTGGAAGATAAGATTGATAATTAAACCATATAGATTTTAATTGATTCTAGAGCTAGCCATAGTTACATAAATTCTAACATTGTTGAAAGATTTCACTTGCAAAGGAGCAAGCATAAGTAATCTTGGTTAGTTTAGTTAGCCACATGGGCTAAGAGGAAAATCAATGAGTTGGTTAAAGATTGTTCGATAGACATGAATGGGCTCAGTACAAAGATAGATGTAAACATCATACGAATGGGTTCATATGATTGTCTAATTGGCATGGATTGGTTGAAGAAACACCATTTTGTTTTAGACTGTTATAAGAAAACAATCACATGTCTTGATCAACAAGGGCAACAAGGCAAGGTTCAAGACATTCCAATAGCTATAGTTGTTAGAGATATTTTAGCTATGCAGTTGAAAAACAGTTTCAGGAAGGGATGTCAAGTTTTTGCAACCCATATGGAGGAGGCATCCATAGATAAAGTGGAAAGCATTGAAGACCATCCCGTCTTGAGGGATTTTGACGATACTTTTAGATAAATCTTCGGACTGCCACTGAAAAAATACATTGATTTATTTATTGATTTGGACCCAGGAGTTGCCCCAGTGTCCAAGACACCTTACAGAATGGGCACACAAGAGGTGAAAGAGTTGCAGATGCAGCATGAAGTATTGTTAAAGAAGGGGAACATACGCCCAAGTATGTCACCTTGGGGAGCCTTGGTTCCTTTTTTTAAGAAGAAAGATGGAACCTTAAGGTTGTGTATTGATTTCATACAACTAAATAAGGTCACCATAAAGACCAGATATCTTTTGCCAAGAATTGATGACTTATTTGATCAGCTGAAAGGTGAAATAATCTTTTCAAATATTTACTTGAGATCATGTTATCGTCAAGTAAGGATAAAATAAGAAGACACCAGCAAGAAAACATTCCAGACAAGATGCATGCATCATAAATTCATAGTAGTGCCATTTGGACTATCAAATGCCCGACTTTTTTTATGTGTCTAATGAATGGGGTGTTCAAGGAGTACCTAGACAAGTTTGTAATTATGTTCCTAGATGATATACTCATCTACTCTAAGTCAGAAGATGAACATGGAAAACATTTGAGAATGGTGTTGCAAGTTTTAAGAGAGCATAAATTGTATGATAAGCTAAGTAAGTGCATCTTTTATTAAAAGAATATTCACTACTTGGGGCATATCATTCTGAAAAAAGGGATAGAAGTTGATCCTGAGAAGATAAAGGCCATTAGAGGATGGCTAGTGCCAAAGAATGTGACATAAGTCTGATCATTCATGGGTCTTGCAGGTTATTACCGAAGATTCATAAAGGGATTCTCAAAGATTGCAAGTCTAATCAATTCCTTGCAAAAGAAGGGAGTGAAGTTTGAATGGACTTCCAAGTGTGAAGAAATATTTCAGCAAATGAAGGAAATATTGACAAGTGCACCAATCTTGAAGATTGTTGATCCAGATGAAAATTTTGTTGTGTGCACTGATGCATGCAAGGAAGGGCTCGATGGAGTTCTTAGTCAAAAGGATCATGTGGTATGCTATGAGTCCATAAATTTAAAGGAGCATGAGAGAAATTATGCTAACCATGACTTGGAATTAGCAACAATTATACATGCAATACAAATGTGGAGACATTACCTTATGGGGAAGAAATTCGAGCTAAGGGCAAACCACTGTGGTCTAAAACATTTGTTTGGACAACCAACATTAAATGCTAGACAAACTAGATGCATGGAATTTCTAAGTGAGTATGACTTTGAAATTAAGCATATAAATGGAAAGGAAAATCAAGTAGTGGATGCACTCATCATGAGAGCTCATGAAGTGCATGTTGCATCCATTGGCATATACATGAATAATCTAAAAGATCAAATCATTGTAACAACAAATTCAGATCAACAATGTTTGAAAATAAAAGAAACATTACAACAAGGTAATTTTCAACAAAAAATTAATTATTATGAGTTGAAGGAAGATGGAATTCTCATATACAAAGGTAAAGTGTATGTTTCGAATTCCAATGGGATGAAAAACACAGTTTTGAAGGAAATGCATATAAATGTGCCATATGTTGGGCACCCAGGTTATCAGAAGACAATTGCAGTTGTAAGAAGCCAATATTTTTGGCCAGGAATGAAGAAAGAAGTGGCTAATTACATATCCATATGTCTAGAGTGTCAGAAGGTGAAGATTGAACATAGGCATCCAGCAAGGTTGTTACAACCATTACCCATACTAGAGTGGAAGTGGGAAGTAGTCACAGTGGATTTTATTACTAGGTTGCCCAAAACAGTGAAGCAACATGATTCCATCATGGTGGTGGTGGATTAATTAACTAAGGAAACACATTTTATTCTAATGAAGACAACACACAAGGCAACAAATATTGCCAAGATCTATACGAAAGAAGTTGCTAGACTACATGGAGTTCCTAAGGCAGTAGTTTCAGATACAGATCCAAAGTTTACTTCCAATTTTTGGAAGGGATTGTGTTGGGCTCTAAAGATGTCCTAAAAACAACCTCTATGCATCAACCAAAGGTAGGCACTGGCACAAGCATTTTACTTGTCGCCTACATAGGTTCTTACCTTCCGTTTTCAAAACCCAGCCTCCAGAGATGCAACACCTGTAAAGGAAAAACAATCGTAAAGGGAACGACAGTTTTTCTATTCAAAGGAACATGACGACCTGCAAAAGGAACAACAATCAGAACAAAAGGAACAACAGTCGTTACATTGGGCCGAACTAATGTTGAATTAATTGCATTGTAGTATTTACCCAACTATCTAATTTGTCAACCCGGGGTTTGTAAACTGACGAAGCACACGCAAAGTATATGCAAGATTGAAACA
>ML796007.1:221544-237119 GCA_009831015.1 Picea engelmannii | reverse complement strand
TAAAATGAATAAAGTGGAGAACAATAAGGTGAAACCCAAGTATATTTATGGAAATGATATCATGAAAGGTTAATGGGGCGATGAAATGTGAAGAATGATGAAGGGAAAGATGGATGAAAATATGACATTTCTGAGCCCCAACAGATTGTTCAAGGGGCTTGGAACAAATCTAAACCTCAGTACAACATATCACCTAGAGTCGGATGGGAAAATAGAAAGAAATAACAGGATAATTGAGGATATGCTTAGAATGTATGTGATGGATCAACCATCAAAGTGGGAAGCTTATATTCATTTAGTTGATTTTTCATACAATAATGGGTATCGTGCCTCATTAAAAATGAGTCCATTTGAAACAATATATGGTAGGAAGTGTAACACACCAATAAGTTGGGATAATCCAGTAGATAGAGCAGTTGTTGAGCCAGATTTATTAAAGGAAATGGAGAAAAGATGAAAAAGATCAAACATAATTTAAAGGTTTCCCAGGATACGAAGAAAAGTTATGCAGACAAAAATAGAGTGTTTAGAGATTTCAAAGTGGGAGAACATGTGTTCTTAAAAGTGAAGGAAAAAATAAGTTTGCTAAGATTAGGAAGTTGCTTGAAGTTGGGAGCAAGATATTGTGGGCCTTTTGAAGTATTAGAAAAGATAGGGCCAATTGCATACATGCTAGCATTGCCTTCATCCATGAGAGTGAATAATGTATTTCATGTGTCATTATTAAATAAATATGTGCCTGACCCTAACCATATAATTGATTGGAATGTGATCTGGGTGGAGCACGAAGGGGATTTTCGGGTGGAACCAGTACACATCATAGGGATGGTAATTGTTCAATGGACCTACTACAGTCCTGAAGATGTTACATGGGAGTATGAAGAAAACATGCGAGATGAATACCCACAATTTTTTGTCAATTTTGAAGAAAGCAGAAGGCAAGACTCCATTTTGAGTAGCTAGAGTTTCAGAACCACATCTCGGAGTCCTAGCCAACCACACTAGGGGCCTTGATAAAAAAAAATGGCTCATTCCTTGGGTTAGCCTTGATAAACGGATGGTACATCCCTTGGGTTAGCTCTGATAAACGAATGGTGCATTCCTTGGGTCAATGAGTTGAGAAGAATGAGAGATTATGGTTGGAACTGTTGTTGGAGTTGTGAAATTGTAGAATTATTTTCTAAGTATTGTGATGTAAATTTGCATATATGTATATCGGCAGGGTGTGCATCGAGGAAGACACACAATTGTAGGGGAGGGGGAATGTAACATCCCCACTATAATCCCCGGTTTAATTAATTCTTAATGTAGATATAAGATGTGGCTACGACCAAGCAATGTAATATGTGAATTGTATTTCTATGTTTTAATAATAAAATGTGATGTCAGTTGCTAAGGGGACATGGACATGGATGGGGGTTGAATTAATCCTCAAGAGAGGGGAGGGTCTAGGATAATGGCCAAAAGGCGTCCAACCATTTTCTTAAATTTGTTATTGGTATACAAACCTTCTAATTTATGATTAAGTGTTCCCAAATCCAATCATTGAATACATGTAAGAGGGTGGGTGTGAGTGGTCACATATCAAAGTTATTGGGCACATGGGGGTTGAGTACAATCAGCGTGGGGAAGTGTGTGAGTCAAGCAAGCAAGCCAAAGGAGAGGAAATATGTATGGGTAGCTACAACAATTTTTACACATTCATTTTTTGTGCATGAACAGTAGGTAGAGAGCAAGAAAGAGTGCTTGGAGCTCGTGCATCCATGGAGGATGAGTTATAGAGTATGTTGGAGCATAATTGGAGATAGAAATTGAAGAGCCAAGTTGTTATACCTGAAGAGTGAACTCTTGTGTGAGTTGCACTAAATCAACAAGTGTT
Organism: Picea engelmannii; assembly: GCA_009831015.1. NCBI lineage: Eukaryota > Viridiplantae > Streptophyta > Pinopsida > Pinales > Pinaceae > Picea > Picea engelmannii. The sequence goes on along the minus strand of ML796007.1, from coordinate 235,240 downwards.
TGTTGTTGTTTGGTGGTAGTTTTTCCTGGCAGCAAGTTCCCTTGAGTTCCCAGCTGAGAGATTCTTGGTTACTTGTGCCAGAGAGACCCTGATAAATGAATGGGATGCCCAAGGGACTGAGAGCAGTGAAGGGGTACATTCCTTGGGTTAGGCAGGTCAAGAGGAAGAGATCTGGTGGAGAATTGAGATAGTTGTAGAAGAATATCAACGGGTTGTGATTTTACGAGCTGTGAGTGGACAATGAGAGACCACCCTCTTTTGTGGATTACTAGCCTCATCTCGGAGGTGACTTGTTGTTGAGATTTGAAACAATAGGTCTATGGTTGGGTGGAACGTTCGTCCCTAGAAGTTGGTTGCACAACTGGTTATAAAAGATAAGTGTTTTATCTTGTTGTTGTTTGTATTATGAGTTTATTTTGTTGTGCATTAACTCTTTGTATCAAACTGATTTATATGCTATTGAAATTGAATTTAATAGTTTCATTTCATGTTGTAGATGCATAAATAATGGTAACATTCAACAGATAAATATGTATGTAATTCGTCGCTGTAAGCTACATGAATTTATTTAATTAGCATATTTTTTTGTTTTTTATGAGTATTCTGCACCGTAATGTCCCTTGGTTGGGTTGGGGGACATTACACTTGTTTTGGTGGATGTTTCATGAAACTATGGTTTTCTTCATGCATAACAACTTGGTCTAGTAAGTGGACTTTTCCAAGCATTTATGTTTGTTCATGGTATTTAAGTGAATTCTCTATCAAAGGGGTGATAAGTTGCATGTTATCTTGTTTCCTTGAATAATTTTACTAGAAACCCTAAGGAAGGATTGAGAGTGGTCATCCCCTTCTCTTGTTTATCCATCTTAATTTGTTGAAGCATACAAGGTCAAGGTCATGGATTGTGAGGGGACATCCCACTAGTCTTGTCTTAAGGTTGGAGCTTAGGGTTTATGAGGGGATAAAATTTAGGATTTGATGTAGTTCCACTTGATATTGTGCTAGAATCTCTTGAATAAATAGCATGACACCTAGGGTTTCTGAGGGGATAACCTCTAGGGTTTGATTTCCTAGAAGGTTGACCTAGGCTTATGAGGGGATAATCCTTGGATAGATCTTCAAATTTTCTTTTTCTCTTGGCCTCCATTGAAGTGCTACATTGACTCCATATACCCAATGAAAATATACTCACCTCTAAACCTCCAACCACTTGCTTCTATACCCTAAAAGCTTACTAAAAAACCATTTTTCCTGGACTAACTCTCCACACCATCTTGAGATACATTGTCCCAAGTCCTCTCAATTTCAAACCATGGAAACGCCTTGAGTTGGAGGAGAGTTGGCCTGAAGTGAAAGAGGCATTGGTGAGGTTACAATGGCCTTCCTCTCGGTTACACCAAATCACACTTGAGATTTCATAATTTATCTTTATAAATGTGAGTTTGTGTGATAACATTGTTGGCGTTGTTGCCAGGGATAAAGTACATTTTCCCAGAAGATGATGTTGGAGGAGTTTTCAACTTTGAATATCTTTTCCTGGTGACTCCATTGGAAGAACAAAGACCTTGTCCTTACATATTTTGAAGACTTTGTGCTTGTAATGTGGGACAAGCACCATTGCGAAGGCATCTACAACTCACCTTGGCCACTCCACTATGATAAGGTATGAAAAATCTATTTATTGTTGAGCTCTCATGTTGAAATTTGCACATGGTGAAGGATGGATTTATGGGAGATTCATGAAGTATATAAATATTTTAATGTTGAGCCCATCCACTGGTATCTAAATAAATATCCACCAGGATGGTGGGAGGATTTCCCGAAGTTTGATGGTGATCCATCTTTAGCCATTACACATATTGTAAAAAAATTCAAATTCATTTTCGAGTTGATTGTGATACATGAGGATGTGCTGGTGAGACTATTTCTATTATCTCTGGAGGCGAGATAGAGGGACCAGTTCAAGAATTCTTACAGTCCAAAGAGTATCCCCTCTATGGTTGTTTTCGCCTAGAAGTTCCTCAAGCATTGGGGGGTGATATTTCAGATATTTATACATTTGACCTCAATTATCTCTCTTGCTTCGTATTACACAATTATTTGATTCAATTGTAGCATTTTCTATTATAAATTATAACCATTATTAATCTCATACATCAATTTGGTGTTTGACTTGACCATGACCTTAAAATTATTACTATTATTTTAAATGAAAATAGTTAATTTTCGTATGAGGAAGTTGTTGCGCCCTCATTGGATAACATAATAATAGAAACATAGACAGAGAAATGCCCCACAATCTATAGTTCAGGAAATGTCTAAAAACTTGCAAATTAACTATAAAAAATACAATATTATCCTTCATAGAGGATGTCCAATATATTATGCTAGTATAAAGCCTAAAAAAGACACCTACGACCATCCTCTTATTCCAAAGGAGAAGGATGGGTTCCTGGTACATGCCATCCATGTCCACTTCTTTGGGCATCTGATGAGCAATCTCCTCCTCATTGTTTTCTTCAACATTTGAGGCAATGGACATTTTGAAGTTGGAGGTAGTTGACTGAGGGTCCCTAGCCAAATTTGAAACCTAATGGTGCAATACACTACACTCAACCTCTTAGTTTTCAATTTGTCTCTTATGCTACAAAATAGTTTCCATTATAACTACTAATTCATTGCTATGATTCTATTCCTAAGCATGAATTCTTCCTGTAGAAGTACAAATGGAGGTCCTATTATCTATAATAAAATCTTATTGTCTTCAAACAACACGATGAATGTCTATAATCTCATAGAGAGGGCATCGCCCTTGATGGTTATGACTCACCATACATTCCAACCTCCAAAGAAAACTACCTATAATCCACCAATTCAAACCCTCTTTGTAAAATCCTCTACCAACACTGAGAACCACACTTTTACTGCCAATTTAAAACCAGAGAACCTGGGGGTTGGGTAATTAACAAAGCTACTCACCTCAACTATCGATAGGGTTGGAAACTCCTCCAAGAAATCACCAAACACAAGCTAAGGAGAGATGCGGGGGAATAGCTTGAGATTGGGTACTAAACAAAGCTACTCACCTGAACTATTGGTAAGGTTGAGAAAATCAAAAGCAAGCAGAGGATTGTCATCAGGATGGGGGAAGCCTCTCAAAATCCATCCACCTAGACCTATAACATACTCCATTATCCCACCTTCACCCAAGGTTGCAATAAAACTGATCTAGGAGGATCTCCACACAAGAATTCATTACTTTTCACACCATGGAGAAGATCATTAAAATGATAATTGATGATAGGTGACAAAGTTTAAAAGGAATGTTTAATGCTTCATATTGTAAAAATGATTAATATTTTTGAGCATAATGTGCTCATGTACTTTTCATTTAATTTGTAAAAGGGAAATTAAAATTAAGTGAGAAAATCCAACTCACAAATTAGTTTCCTAATTTTAAGAGGAAGTTGGGAGTCTCATGAGCTGGTTTGAGATTCTTCCTCATTTTATCACAAGTGGTTTACTAGTATCAAGGGGAATTTAAGGTTGGTTGAGATGCTATCTCATTTTTGTCCTTGAGTTGTTATCAGATCCTAAAATTGTGGATCTTGTCTCCTTGAATTATGGAGAGAGGGAAACTATATATACTCATTATGTAAGCATTGTGGAGGAGCCCATTGAAGGCCCCTTGGAGAAAGAGCTGCATGGTGAGGAATGTATTCCTTCTGGTGTCTGAAGAAATGTCACTTGTGTGAGAGCCTTAAGTTCTCTTCATATAATAGAAGGTTGCTTTGGGTTTTATCCCTGTAAGGAGCACGTGCCACATTTTGTGAGAAGGTTTCAGCCCTACTAAAGGAAGGATAATAAAGCAATTTGTATTCCAAGCGGATCCAGATATGTAGCTAGAAGGTTCTGGTGAACTCCGTTAACACATGGGTGTCAAATTATATGTGTGAGTTTTGTTTGCATTCTCGCTTGTTTAAGTGAATATTTTAATTGCACATATGCACCTAATTATTGTAGATTTTAACCTTGTACAATATTTACTGCAAACAGATCAACAATGCCCACCGGTCTTACAAATGCGCGCTAGGGTTCTCTGCTACAACTTGAACCTGACTCCGTCGCCTTCCTATCCACGCCACGGCCATGGAGGCCGAGGGAGGGGCGCCCCACGCCCCCTCCTACATCTCTGTCATAGGAAAGGAGCATGGCTCCTCCCACTTCAAGCGCCCAACCTTTGAACTCCCGGAGGGCATGCAGAAACTAATCTGGGAGGACGAAATGCCAAAGGAAAAACCAATGGACATTGATCCAGAAACCAGTCAGCCAAAATCTAAACGCACCTGAGAACCTGGAAAATTCATCCCACAAGCCATGACAGCTCCAAAATACACCATCATCTCTCCAAGAATCGAAGATCAAAGACAATACATGAGATATTTTTCCCTAATACAAAAATTCCTGGGGTTATGGCCTTTTGAAAAAGACCTGGTCAAATGGATACAACATTGGTGGAAACCCAAAGGACATTACGATCTCCAACTAGGATCAAAAGGCTTCTTCACAATCATTCTCCATAACCTGGAGGACATAAATCGAATCTTTGAGGGGGATCGTACTTCTACAACTCAGCAGGCCTCTTCCTCATATTTTGGATGGAAAGATTTAGCCTAGAAAAGGAAGACTTCACCCATGCCCCGGTCTGGCTACGGCTGTACTCGCTCCCACAGGAATTTTGGTTGGAGGCGATCCTCGCAGGCATAGGGAATACCATTGGCAGCTACGTCAAGGCCTCGGAAGCAACCAAGCAAAGAAGGTACACTGCTTATGCCCGCATCTGTGTCTATTTAAACATCTCAAAACCATTTCCTGGAGCCATTATCCTAGATTATCAAGATGATGAATGGTCCCAAACCCTAGATTACGAGCACATCCCCTTTCGTTGTCGCAAATGTCATGAGCATGGACATCTTTTCCGCGAATTCCCTCTAAATAACCCACCCAAGCCATCCCAAGAAGACTCTAACAAGAATAAGGAGGGCTTCACCCAAATCATGGGCCGCAGAAAGAATCAAACCAAGAGGACGCCCCCCCAGGCCCCTCCCGGACCCCCCACCAAGAACTCCTTTGATGCCCTACAAACTGCATCAGATACCCCCTCCACATCCACCAACCCTCTGACAATGCATGCAACCAGTCAAACCTCTACTCTGCCTGATCCCCCAACCCCTCCCTCCTCTCAACCTCCAATCCCGACACCCCTTCTTCCAAATACGCTCGACCTGGAAATAGGGGATCCAAATACAAAGTTAGAGGATCAGGAACTGGCAGGCATTAACATGGCCCATCTAGAGAAATCATATCGCAAACAACAACTATACACCATTCTGCCAGACCAACTGCACAAGGTACAGAAGGTCTTTATCAACTCCTCGGCAGGAGGCTCAGCAAGAGCCAACACTAATCTGGGAATACAAAAGGACACCTCAAAGGAACAATGCAAGCCCACAAAAGAAGAGAAGAAGAGAGGCAGAAAACCACAACACCAACTCATTCAAGATGTAGGCAACTTTTTGGTCAACTCAGGCCAAATCCATTTGATCTCGGAGAGCTTCCCTCCCCTCCAACCCCCATCATCCTCATGAATATACTATCCTGGAACATAAGGGGCTTCAATGCAAAGAGCAAACAAGATTTCCTCAAAGACAGAATCAAGAGGGTTCAATCATACATTCTCCTCCTACAGGAAATGAAATGCGCAAAAATAGAGGCGAATATGACTATACAAAGATGTTGGAAGCAAGCTTAGTATGTGGAAGTAGATGCCAAAGGGGTAGCTGGAGGTTTTGCAATACTCTGGAACCCCACCACAGTACTACTTGACAACTTTTTTACCTCCAAATGGACCATTACTGTGTCCTTTCGCCTCATCGGCTCAAACAAACGAGGCTACATTACAAATTCTTATGGCCCCCCCAGACCAGGGGACAAGGAAGCCTTCCTACAACACCTGGAATGGATTGCAGATCATTTGGGCCCTCAACGCTGGATCCTTGGGGGAGACTTCAACATGATTACAGGGATGGAGGAGAAAAAGGGACGCCACCGCTCTTTGGGCAATGACAACATAAATTTCAATGACACCATGGGTCGCTTAAAACTTATTGATGTTGGAACAGACAATGGGATGTTCACGTGGTCAAATAGGTGATCGGGGGCACAACACATCTCCAACAGAATTGATCGCTTCTTAATCTCCAAAGCTATCATGATGGATGGCCTAGCGTGGAATGCCACAGTCATAGACACCCTAGGATCTGACCATTGGCCAATTTTACTGACTCTCAACATCACTAGTACCCCAGGCAGGAAACCGTTTCGATTTGAGAAATTATGATTGAAACACCCGGATTTCCAAACAAACATAAAGACATGGTGGGAGGAGGCGACCATTCAAACAGGGACCCCAATGTATCGATTCTAGCAAAGGCTAAAAAACCTCAAGCAACACCTAAAATCCTGGAACAAGTCTACCTTTGGCGACATCTTCCAAGCACAGGAAAATCTTAAACAACAAATGCAAACACTACAACAATAGATACGATCACAGGGCTTGACGGAAGACCTTAAAACATAGGAAACACTTTTAAACAACCAGATTGCATAAAGAAGTACTCTGGCATCAAAAATCTTGCATCCAATGGCTGAAAGAAGGGGAAAAAAATACAAAATTTTTCCACAGATCTATGATCCAGAGGCGCCAAACTAATCGTATCACCCACTTGGTCTCGACGCAAGGCACATAAATTCAACAACATGAAGATATGGAAAAGGAATTGCTTTCCTACTATCAAACTCTTCTCAGGGAACCCCCAACAGATCGCTCACATGCCATAGAGTCCATCCTTCGGAACATTCGTAAGGAGGTCACCAAAGGGAAAAACGAAGCCCTCATGAGACCAATAACTCAAGAGGAGGTTGATCAATCACTCAAGGATACCCAGCTAGGCAAAGCTCCTGGACCAGATGGCTTTACCTCAGACTTCTTCCATTACTGTTGGCTCATCATTCGGGAAGAGGTTTGGGAAATCATTGAGGACTCTAGAAAATCTAGAAAAGTCCTCCAAGCCCTCAATGCAACTTTCCTCACCCTCACACCTAAGGAAAACAAATATATGAGCCCGTCGCAATTCAGGCCCATAGCCCTCTGTAATGTCATCTACAAACTCCTCACTAAGATTATTGCCACCTGACTCAAACCCATTCTTCCTTTCCTGATCTCTCTGGAACAATTTGGTTATGTCGAGGGCAGAAAAATTATGGACAGCGTGATCCTGGCTCATGAAGTTATCCATTCACTTCACTCTACAAAAACTCCAGGTATGCTCCTAAAACTAGATCTTTCTAAAGCTTTTGACAAATTGAGTTGGAATTACCTAAGATCTTCCCTCCTAGCCTTTGGCTTTGACCCAGCCTGGGTCTCCTGGATARTCAATCTCACCTCCTCAGCTTTGTTCTCCATTTGTATTAATAGCATCCCCTCCAAACCCTTCTCTCCTTCATGAGACATAAGACAAGGAGACCTACTCTCGCCCTTCCTMTTTATCCTACTGGMAGAAGGACTAGGTCGTACCCTTAAAGCAACCATTAGGGACCACTCTCTCTCTGGCCTCACACCCCATGGATTTTCTCCCCCCATCTCGCACAGTCAATTCGTAGATGACATACTTCTTATGGGTTTGTCCACARCTAGAGAAGCCCTGCGCTTCAAATCCATCATAGATCTATTCTGCGAGGCTTCGAGAATGGAGGTGAATCTACGCAAATAACAAGTGTTCTTCTTCAACACTCCTATGGAAATCCAATGTCACCTCACACACCTCTTAGGMTTTACCTGCAGCACCCTTCCCTATGTTTACCTGGGAATCCCTCTCGTCGACAACCCACTCAGAAATTCTTCCTKGGACTCCTTACTTTCCAGCCTCAAAAAGAGACTCTCTCTCTAGACCTTTCGTTCCCTCAATCTGCCTGGTCGCCTCATTCTACTCAAATCCGTCCTGCAAGCTCTCCCAGTTTACATCTTCTCAGCTTTGGCGGCCCCAACTTTCATCCTTAACACTCTGAGAACACTTCAAAGAAGCTTTGTTTGGCAGGGTAACAAAGAGGGGCGTAAAATGTCCCTGGTAAGATGGCAGAAAGTTTGCACTCTGAAAAAGGATGGAGGACTCGACCTACGGGACCCAGCTATCCTCAACAAGGTCCTGAGTGCTAAAATCTGGTGGAGGTGGCTAAAGCGACCACAAGACTTGTGGGCACAATTATGGAGGAAGAAATATACCCCCACTTGACCTGAAGCAGAGTTCATTAGGTGGATTGGTCAAAGCCCGGGGTCGCTGATCTGGAATGCTGCCAGGAATAACCGAGGACTCATCACCAACCTCTCATTCTAGGAGCTGCAGAGTGGATCCTCAACCAACTTCTGGAGTGACTCATGGCAACAATTCCCACCCCTAAACACTAATATGACTCTCATCAACCTCATCCCCCTTACAACTGTTGTTGGACTTCGCAAAGTGATGGACTATTGGAAGCCTTTTGATCCAGGGGAAATCTGGCGCACTTAGAAAACATCACATGAGCACCTGCACATTCCCCTACAGCTCAACCTTCGTCCCTTACTGGAACATCTACCTACAAGAAAAATCTCCAGTCAACAAGGCAAGGACATACTTAGATGGGGCCACTCCACCACAGGAGCCTTCAACATTTCAGAAGCCTACTACATAAAAGCATGACATAAAACCATACCTCGAGAGGACGTTTGGGGGAAAATTTGGGATATGAAAACCTGGCCGAAAATCAACACCTTTCTTTGGTTAGTGGCGCACAACAACATCCTTACCTGGGATAATCTCTGGAAAGAGGCTTCATTGGTCTTTCTTGGTGCCATCTATGTGGCCAGGAGGAAGAAACACAAAATCACCTTCTAAATCTTTGTCCTTACAGCTCATGTATATGGGATCATAGTGCCACTATCATGAGAACGTTGGATAGAAACCGCACAGGCTTAAAAGAAACCATTGAGGGTTGGAGAAGCTCGACCTACCAATCACCCATCCTCAACAGAATTTGGCAGCTGCTTCCAGGTTCCATCCTCTGGAACATTTGGAAATAAAGGAATGGAAGAATCTTCAAATCGACCACTAGGAGATGGTAGGAGGTTTGGAACACAATCCAAACCAATATCAATGAAACCCTCTCACTACAACAATGGACAGAGTAGGACCTTACACCCCCTCCAAATGAACTACACATTCTCAAGGAGTGGAAAATCAATTTCACTCCCATACAGGAACGATCAATAGCAGTTGCAAGACGTCATATAAGCCAAACACACTGGGACGCTCTGCCCAAAGACTGGTTTAAACTCAACTTCGATGGAGTCTCCAAAGGGAATCCGGGTCCAGCAGGCTATGGGGCGATTATCCGGAATGACAAAGGATAAATACTCCACATCCTGGTAGGTAACATGGGACAAAGCACCAACAATGCTGCGGAAATTTGGAGTCTCCTTTGTGGTCTACAAATGGTTGCATAACAAGAGATTTTTCCTCTCATTACGGAAGACGACTCGCAAATTGTGATAAACCTCCTCACACATTTGATTAATGGGGCTGACCCGAAGAAAATATCCCATAGTTGGAGACTAATGAATGGACTTTGCAGAATAAAATCAACTCTTCAGCATCGACGGGTAATCCTCTCGTCACATGTCAGAAGAACGACCAATCAAGTGGCTGACTGGTTAGCCAATATGGGTGTTGAGTTGGAGGAAGGGGTCTTCTCCTGCTCCCCTGATGCCAATCCCACACACCTTGCAGTGATCGCTTGCAGGAACCTGTCTCACACAAAATACTGACCCCCAAATGGGGTGCCCACATGAAATGATGGACGCATCACAGTCGAGGGCCACACGGCCATGCCACATGGCAACAGGTGGTAGCCTAACGTCACGTATTCCCTCACACCCTCACTGGCATGCAAACGATCTGTCGACACCTATCCTCCCACATGCGCACCATGCAGCTCACATGATTCAGAACCTGTAAGTCTTCATGGTGCTGCACGACGAGCCCTCCCGGTCTCCTTAGCTCCAGTCGATTGAGATATATTCCCCTTTGTCATTTTCACTGGCTCATTTCTATCGACGCGACCCCCCGGAGCTCTTTCCATTCTCCGCTTTTCTCTACAACTTTGGTGTGATTCCTCCATTGGCGTTTTGGAGTTCTTCGGTGCATACCCTCCATACTGGAGATGGCTGGCGAGAATCCTCCTTTCCTTCATGCCACGACCCAGGTGCAGACCAAGGCATGGAGTAGCCTGGTACCAGGCCTGGGGAAGAAAACCACCCCCATCTGTTCAGTTGTGCAAAGCCCCGAGCCCTCCTCGAGCTGTTTCCCCCCACTGTAAGTCGACTTCTCCTCCTCCGTTGGCCCCCATGGAAGTCCACCCACCTGAGGATGGTTTTCCCTCTCCTCTTACCCAATTAGTCATACCTTCTCCTTCAAAACTGGCCGTGGATCTTGTTACCGGCCTCTCCCCCCTCTCGAACCCCTATGGTTGTAGGGTCGAGTGGTTTAACCTCATGGGCAATTTGATTGGTTATGCGCCACCTCCCCCCTCGCCCCCTCGACGTCCCTTCTTTCCACCACCCCTCCTCGCCCCTCCCCCTCAGTTTCACATTACCCCCCTCTCCTAGGCTCCTCTTCTTCCACACCGCTCTCCCACCGCCATTCTCCTTTTAATGGCAGGGACGATGAGCTCTTGACCACCCTGAGCAGCATCAAAAAGGATTTGGAGGACATCAAAACAACCATGCACGACGTACAGACACGAGAAGACGAACGGTGGCACCGAGTGGACAATGTGATGGCGTTTCTGCAGGACCTTCGAAGAGCCATGGTGGAACGAGAGAAAGGGAAGGCACAAGCTGCACAGGTCTACGCCGGGCCGCGTCTGGGTCCAGGTTACTAATGCTCCCTTATGTTTTTCTCTCTTGCTGTCAATTCTTTAGCCCTACGTGGCACAATAAAATTCCTTGCTCACATGCACTTGACATATGGCCCTGCGTGACCACATAGCTATGTTTTTTTCTATGAAATGGACTTCGGACAACGGTGGTTTCCCGAATGGGCACCATTACCCTTTTTTTATTTTGGACACCTGGCAAAGGTGGTTTCCCAACAGGGCACCAATGCCAGGTAGTTAGATAACTTTCAAACATTTGTATTTTTTGACCATTAATCAATACACAATCTAAATTACAAAAAAAAAATATTTACTGCAAACATATTTTCAGTAAAAGAACAGAAAAGATACAATGGCAAATACAAACATTACACAGAGATTTTTCCCCTGGAAACCCAAACCAGGAAAACCAACATATTCTATATTCATTCATCATGATACACTGCTTACAATACAATATACATATAGGAGCCAACGGCATCCAAAACCCTAACCTAATGACCTGGATTAGTCAACAACCCTAAATCCTTAACCGGAAATAGAAAACCATCGGCAAAAAACCATGTGCCTAAAAAACACCTAAATATGTGACACTACTACTCGTGCAAAGAATATAACAAATACCCAACAATTATGACGATTTTGCTCACGTTTATATGTAATGCTTAATGATTATTTGCTCATGTTCACGTGCGATTAAGCATCAATAAAAGATTCTCATTGTAGGATTTTTGTAGAGAAAGATCTCACAGAAATCCCAGATCAAAAACTGAGTTGATAAAGTTGCTCCTCCATAAAATTTGAAGAGGGCGATGTTAAAGTGAATGCAATGAGCCTCGACTTCAATCCTCCTTTCTTAAATTCAATATGCCACTTGGATTGGATAGGTGGTGGCATGCATAAATTTGGATTAATCATAAAAAATAATTAAGGAATTTGGGAGAAGGAAACCCCCCATTTTAACCTCAAGGTTTCGCTTTCTATGCACGAGGTTTGGTTGGCCAAACAATTGGCTCAACGATTACTTTCTATTAGGACATGAAAATACTCTATAGATTCAAAATGACTAACTTCTTTTTGGATTCACCGTATGAGCCTTGCTAGATTGCCATAGAATGAAGAAGATAAATGGATGAGTTTAATAATTATTTTTGAATCTCCAATGACAATTAACTCTCTTCTTCTTCTTCTTGATGGTACAATGAATGTAATGATCCTCAACTCTTGTCCTCCCTTCTTAAATTTGATATGCCACTTGGCTTGGATAGGTGGTGGTATGCATAACTTTGGATTAATCATAAAAAAACAGTTAAGGAAATGGGGAGATGGAAACCCCCCCTTTTAACCACAAGGTTTCACTTTCTAGGCATAAGGCTTTGTTAGCCAAGTGATCAACCAGATGAGATGATTCCTTTCTATTAGGACACAAAAAACACTCTATAGATTCAAAGCAACTAGCCTCTTTTTAGATTCACCATATGAGCCTTGTTAGATTTCCATTGGATGAAGGAGAGCAGTGCATGAGGCTTCTTCTTCTTCTTCTTCCTCTTCCATTCACTGTATGAACCTTGCTAGATTGCCATCGAATGAAGAAGAGGAATGCATGAGCCTTCTTCTTCTTCTTCTTTCACTTAAGACATGAAAACACTCCATAGATTCAAAGTGACTAGCCTCTTTTTGGATTTACCATATGAGCCTTGCTAGATTGCTATCAGATGAAGAAGAATAACACACGAGTCTTCTTCTTCTTGCATCACTTAAAATAATTTTTAGTTTTCTTCTTCTTCTTGGATCACTTAAAACAATTATTAGTTCATCATCATCATCACTTTGCATCACTTACATGAGTCTTCTTTTTGCAACACTTAAAATACTTTCTTCTCCTTCTTCTTCGATCACTTAAAACAATTATTAGTTGTTCATCATCATCATCATCATCATTTCTCCTTCTTCTTCAATCACTTAAAACAACTTCTTCTTCTTCTTCTTCATCATCATCATCATCATCATCATCATCGAAAACAACTTCTTCTTCTTCATCATCATCATCATCATCATCAAAAAAGAAACCACTCAACCTCAATCTAAGTACATATCTAAGCATCTGAACTAATATTGATGATTCACCCTTGTCAAGAAGCCATATCATCGATAATTCCCATCAAGTTTAACAATTATTAGTTTGATCAACTTTTTTTCCAGAAAAAAATTAACGCAGATTTATATTAAGTATAAATTTGTTACAGCAACACAGAGACAAGTAAACAATCCCCATAACAGTCCAATAAAGATGGTGACAGTATGATAACACCAGAAAGCTGAAATACTAGTAATAGGTTGAAAGGAAAATGCACAGTGCCGCCTGAATTAACGAGATGACTGCTGGAGTGATAATCTGCACAGAAGAATGTTGATTTCTGTTCGAAAATCACAATCTGAGGCTGCACTCGGAGATCTTTACCCTTCACCATCCCTTGGCAATTCAAAGATATTAATGCTGGAGGGCTGACTGTCCAGACCACTGTCCGAGTGATAAACCGATAGTCTTCCTTCAATTTCTGTTAGAGCTCTTTTAGAGAGAGCATCGGCTTCTTTATTATGCACTCTATAAATGTGGTGGACACTGAGATCTTTGATATTTTTAGCCAAATCCAAAGTTTTTTGT
>ML796007.1:148991-190466 GCA_009831015.1 Picea engelmannii | reverse complement strand
AAAGAAGAAGGGTCCTCCAGGACCATGCTCAGGTAGCTCCTGCTCTCGGTACTCCATGTCTAGGACCGTGTGGGCCTCGAGACATGATCTCCTAGTTATCCCTAGATATCGGGGATAACACTGCTTTCTAGGGTTTTAGGTTGGAGCTCTGCTTACCATGTACTAAAATTTTAATATGGTATCAGACCTGTGCTTCTGAGATCCTCCAGGAATCTGTGTATGAATAGGTCAGCTGTTAGCTTTTGAGGTAGCTCAGACATGTACTTTTGCATTGGCGGTGCCTCGCATGTGGAGGTGTCTGAGTGACACTCTCTAGATTGTTAAAGTGGCTTTTATGTAACGACTAAAGTGACTTTTGTAAGGTTGACTGACTTAATTGATTTTAGTCATCTCAACGAAAGATTAAGTTGTGACCGTTAGATTGTGAGATCCAAGATCTAATCTTGGCCATTGAGATCTAGGGTTAGGGTTTTAGTCATTAGGGAATTATAAAAGAAGATCTAAGGAGAGTCTGAGGCACACAATGAGTGCATAGGAGCAAGAGGGAGTCCTGCTTATGTACTTGTGTCTAAGTGGGCAGGGCTGAGGAAGTGTGCAAAGGAGCAGCGAGGGAGACAGTAGCCAGGGGGGCTAGGCTATCGCTGCATTGTAATCCTCTGAGGACCATTATCTCAGGACGGGAGCCCAAGCATTAAAAGACGCAGAACTAGTTTACTCGCAAGGGTTTTTCTAGGGGTGTTTACCCGAATCTCGTGTGCAAATGTGTTTGGTTTTTGTTTTATGCTTCCGTTGATTTTCGTTGAGTAATTTAGTTATGCTGTTAATTAATAAAGTGTTTTTTTAATTTTTATTTGAGTTAACAGTCGGGTGTCAGGTTACAGAATTCAACATGGTATTAGAGCATGGTCTCTGAGGAAACCAGATTTGCCAAGAAATTTTGCAGCGCATGAGTGATTTCTACAAGTTGTTGGTTAAACAAAAAAAAAAGACAATACAGTAGCGTATGGACGCCACCGTACGATCGTACGTCTGCAGGGTTGATTGTGGATCGGGCCATGAGAAAATTACTGGTCGCTTGGATCAGTCAGCAGACGTGGACGAGCCGCAGAAGGTGTTCACACGTAGAAATCTGCTGAGACAGAGAAGCCGTCGAGGAGGTGACGACCGACAGTCCGTGTGGACTGCAGTTAAGTGTACGAGCCGCCGAGTAAAAGTGGCGGCAGATCCGAGGAGGATCGACCGTTCCAGAAATTGCTGAGAGAGTCGCCGTGAAAAGCAGCCGTCGATAAAGGCAGGATCGCGAGTCAAGGGTGCTGAGGTAAAACGACGTGAGCAACGACGTGTGCACCAGTTGTGGATTTGCTGGAGCTGAGGATAGTCGTCGAGGAGCAAAGTGGATTGGCCGAGTTGCGTGGAAGGTTAGATCCGGATGCTGGGCGGAGAGGAGGAATCGACGTGGGCCTTGGCTGCGTAGAAATTAACCGCCAACTGAAGGGTGTACACGGTCGACGACAGAGGGAGCCGCGTGATATAGCAACTCAGTAGAGGGCCTGCAGGCAGACGACTAGTAGTCGACTGAGGAGATAAGGGTGCAGGCAACCAGGAGATAGGACACGCGGGTGGTTATATTTGGCTGAGAAAGTCATGCGGTGAAGGAGCTGAAGTGGATGCAGAGGCGTGGAGGAGGCCGCAACCACACCAACCTTCTGACAGCAGTAAGGAACCGCCAGTTTGTGAAGGCCGGACGGTGGTAGAGAAGATTGCGGACGTGGAAGAAAAAAAAAAAAACCGACGGACAGGTGGGAGATCCGTGCTTGGAGCCACCGGTAGGAGACGTCAGAAAGTGAGCTGCCAGGCATAGCCGCATGGACTGAAAGCACTGGGTTGGGGGGCAGGAGTTGTGCACAACAAGCTGCTAGAGCAGCCAGCTGCCAGCAGAAGGGGCACTAGTTAGGCCGCCAGCGTGGAGAAAAGGCCAGCAGCCGGCCAACTAGGACAACAGGCCGCAAAAAACTGTAGAGCTTCCCAACAGGGCAACCACCGGGCAGGTTCGGACAACTCTTGGGCAGTCGGGTGACAGGATGAGATAGTCGGGCAACAAGCATAAATGCTTCGGGCAACCCAGAAAAGAACCCGGGCAACAACAGGAGGTTGCAGGCAACCTTGGGCAGGGATCCGGGCAGTGGGAAGCAAGATTGGGTAGCAGGTCCAGGAGGCCAAATTTGAGAAGGTTGCTGAGATGGTAGCGTTGCATTATCTTGCCATATAATGGGAATGAGGTCGATGTTCCTTAGTGTTTCGGAGAAAGACTCAGACTGTCATGCGGATTGTGGGATGCGTACCATTCATGCAGTGAAGGGGGTTGGATGTGTCAAATTTCAACTAGAGTCAAGAGTTTCTCTGGAGGTGGCAAGAGTGATGTATGTCCCAGGGCTGAAGTTGCTCTCGGTATCAACCTTGGAGGACATGGGGTATGCAGTTATGTTCGAGGATGGACAAGTACTCATATGTTCAGAGAGAGCGGATACCCACGATGCAACAGTGAGGCTTGGCATCAAGGAAGGTATGTTGTACAGGGTGCTAGGACAACCTATAGTGGGGTCCAAGGGGATCTTGGATCGTAGAGCAGATCAGAGTGCAACGGAGGTAGCAAGAGGGTCTTCCAGTTCAGAGGGAGTAGCTACAACAACAACAAATTTGATGGGGTCAGAGATTGATTCAGGAGGAGGTTCTTCCAGAAGTACTTGTCCGTGCTACCCCAAAAGCTAACACTCCCTCTTAGCGAGGAAGGTACTTTTGCATTGGCGGTGCCTCACATGTGGAGGTGTTCGAGCGACACTCTATAGATTGTTATAGTGGCTTTTATGTAATGACTAAAGTGACTTAAGTGATTTAAGTCATCTCAACGAAAGATTAAGTCGTGACCGTTAGATCGTGAGATCCAAGATCTAATCTTGGCCATTGAGATCTAGGGTTAGTGTTTTAGTCATTAGGGAATTATAAAAACAGATCTAAGGAGAGTGTGAGGCACATAATGAGTGCATAGGAGCAAGAGGGAATCTTGCTCATGTACTTGTGTTTGAGTGGGTAGGGCCGAGGAAGTGTGCAAAGGGGCAGCGAGGGAGATAACAACCATGTGGGCTAGGCTATCGCTGCATTGTAATCCTCTGAGGGCCATTATCCCAGGATGGGAGCCCAAGCATAATAAAAATCAGAACTGGTTTTCCTGCAAGGGTTTTTCCAGGGGTGTTTACCCAAATCTCTTGTGCAAATGTGTTTGGTTTGTGTTTTTTGCTTCCGTTGATTTTGGTTGAGTAATTTAGTTTAGTTGTGTTGTTAATTAATAAAGTGTTTTTATTTTATTTGAGTTAACAGCGGGGTGCTAAGTTACAAAATTCAACATCAGCAGTTTGTGAGAGGGCACTGTTGGAGGGTTTCAGTGGGTTTAAAGCCCAAGAGTATTTAGTGAGTGTAGAGATCTGGACCTGTGAGAGGTTGTAGGGTGTGATGCCCTAGGAGCTCTAGTGATTGGAGTGTTGAATCTGATTTTTCTTCAGGATGATTTTTTTGGTTTAGGTGTGTACCGGGAGCTGCAACCATAACCAATCTTGGTATTTGAGTGTCACATGAGGGTGCTTCCAATTTTGTACCATGGAAGTGTAGGCTACATAATCTATTGGAGGAGTTTGATCTTTGGGGTTTCATGGAAGGAAAGGTGACTGTCCTTACTGATCTTGCACTGCTGCCGAGCATGACAAGAAGGCAACCAATGCGAAATGAATCATTCTAGATTTGGTGAAGGACCATTTGATCCCTCACTTAGCAAAGAATAAATCAGCTAAGGAGATGTTTGATGCTTTGATCACTCTGTACCAGAGTGAAAATGTTAACCTGAAGATGCTACTAAAGGATAGGCTTATTGACATTTGCATGAGTTACACAGATAAGGTGGCCAACTACTTGATGAAGATCACTTAGTTGAGAGATTTGCTTGTTGCTATTGAGATGAAGGTGGAGGATGAGGATTTGGTGCACTAAATGGGTTCCATTCATCCCACAACATGTTTGTTTGGGGTGTTTGTGCTTGGGAGAAGTTTCCTACCTTTTAGAGGCTTTGGTATGATTTCGTCCTAGAGGAGACCATACTAGACACTATTTTAGCCAGAGATTTTGATTTCTCAAACTAAGGCAAGAAAGACTTGAGCCTTTTAAAGTGCTTCAAGTGCCACTACCAGTAGGGCCACTATGCTTCTCAATTCCCTAAGAAGAAGAAGGGGAAGGGAAAGTAGCAATAGAAGTAGGTTGTAGGGAGTGCAAATGCTTCAGCCAGAGTGGATGAGTTAGCATTTAGGCTTGAGGCATCCTTCTCCATGGTTTTGTGCCTTTCCACCAATACCAATTTTGGTGTAGGGTGGTATGTTGACAGTGAAGGATCTAGACACATGATCTTCAACAAGAAGGCATTCACTAGATTTTAGGAGCAAGAGGCCAACATACAGGTGGAGCTTGGTGATAATGTCGCATATCTAGTTATAGGAATGGGTTTAGTTTCATTTTACATTTTATCAGGTGATGCTCTCGAGTTGGATGATTTATGTTATTATATGTTCTTGGTTTAACGAAGAATCTTCTTTTAGTTTCATCCATGACAAAACTTAGATGTGTGGCTGAGTTTGATGATGAACAAGTTATTATCAAAGATTGCAACTAGGATCTTGGTTGAGTTATGGCCAAAGGTATGCGAGAGGGTGGCTTTTATAGGTTACTTGTCAATCTAATCAAGCATGGAGCCCTAGTGCATGACAATGACAACTTGTGCGAGCTTTGACACGGGATAAGATAATTTTATTAGTGTCCAACGAATGACCACAAAAGTAGGTCAATGGGACTAAAGGATACATCTAGTGTGAGTACAATGTAGGAGTGCAAAAGTAGATCCCATAAAATGAGAAGATTTGTTCACTTGTATTATGGGGTGTTACCTCTCTTGAAAGACATGGTGAAAGGCTTGCTAGACTTCAAGATAGAGAATATAAGAGTGTGCAAGGGTTGTGCACTCGACAAGCATGCCAAGACTACTTTTCCTAGTGTTACCTCTCAAATTGTACTTAAAAATCCCTAATTCACAAGGTACAACTCAAGGGGCAACTGTTAGGATGGTCACCACTATAACCTCAACAACCTATTCTCTTCACTTTAGGTCGGCTCTCCTTTGGCTCAAGGGGGGTATCCCTAGTAGGATTACTAAATATAAGCAATGAGGCATAAGGTGAAGTGAGAGGAGCTTTAGTAAAACAATGTTTTGGGGTTTTTAGGATTTTAAAAGAGGTGATGGAAGAAAGTAGAGATCAGTGCCAATTCCAACAAGGGAAATGGATTCAAGGTGAATCAAAGAGGCTGATGGAGCCAAGAAGAAAACCCCTCTTAATTGGTCTATTTCATTCAAGAATTAGGAATAAGAGATTAAAACCAAAGAGGAAGAATAATCTCTTGTCTTGTCTAATCAAGATTAGCAATGAAGACCAAGGCCCTACAAGAAGAGGTCCTCAAGGGAGCAACCTTCACCAACACGATCAACTATAGCTTGATAAACATACTCAATAATTCTTGCTAGGGTTCCAAGATGGATAGACAAAGCAAGGCACCAAATAATCATCAAACCAACAAAGGGAGAAGGAGAGGAGTTACCCCAAAACGTCTTCCTTCCAATGGTAGAAAAATCTCTTCAATGGATCGATTTAGTTAGCTTGTAGAAGACTTGAGCATTTCACCATCAATATTTATGCACCAAATAAGAACTAAGATAGAGAAGCTTCAAGAATTGACACCAACATCCACAAAGAAAGAAACCTATACATAACCATATGCTCCAAGATAGATATTTCAATTAAGTTGCAAGGAGTGGAAACTCCAAAAAATCCAACCATGAGTAATAGTGAGGAAGGGAAAGTCTTTATATAGAGTGTTGCTCAACTTCCTTTACAATAAAATAACAATATCTCATGTGGGATCCTTAGATCTGGCTTAGGGAGGGATAAAATATGATTTTCCTCCAATTATCTAATAAAAAATACATAAAAAAAGAGGTGGTCAAGCCACAAGTACAATGATCCAAGTAAAAATTAAAATAGCCCCAAGAAAGAGGGACGTCTCCATCAATGAGGGAAGAAGGTTTGTCAATATGCAATGTTTAGCCTCCAAAGTCCTCCAAGCAGTGGATCATCAACCTAACTTCTCAAAATGTGCAATTCAAGGCTCCTAGGACTCCTCCAATGTGGATGCTAGGCTCTCCAAGGTAACAAAGTTCAATAAACCATGAGTAAAATTCCCCAAGAATGGAAAGATCCTCCAACTTAGCTCCAAAAGGCCATGTGTGATGTCTCTAGGGTGTAACAATCCTCCTCAAATCATGCCAACCTCCTCCTCAAGTCAAGGGAGACCCAAATAGATCCACACTTGCCAAATAGAGTACCCAATGCAACCTCCAAGGTGAAGGTCCCATCAAGTTGTGTGACACATGCCTCCAAATGAATGAATAAGGCGAGCGTTCAATAATCTGGGACATGGCATGGCATGAGAGGTTCAGTGCATGGAGAAATAGCACCAAATTGTTTTGACTAATGCCTTGGGAACTGTGAACTATCTTGAGATATGTGAACATGCCCTGGGAACTATGAACTGCCTTGGGAACTGTGAAGATGCCCAAAATTCAAGATGAAGCCAATGCCCAAAAAGAATCATATCCTCAAGTACCACATTATATGATCAATCAATAAGTCATCAAATCCTCTAGCTCATCGTAATCCATGGAACCAAGTAAGTGCCTCGACTATCCAATGCTCATAGTGATATAATCACAAGGGGTAGTGAAGAAATTCACTAGTAGTACCCCTATGCAAAATAAGGGGCAACAACTAGCTCCAACTCGAGGACATGTGCTCTTCTTGGGAGTGCATGAGAACCTCAAAATCTCTCCCTGTACATGCTAGAAATGATCTCCAAATTCAACAAAAAGACTACATTAACATCAGAATTTGTCTTTTACAAAGCAAGGCACAAGCCATCAATGCCTATGACAACATGAAATCAAAACCAAGCTTGAAAGAGCTTATTCATGCTACTCTAATGCTCAAGGGAGCTTGTTCCTTTTCCTATCCTACTCTAGCATATACAAGATGAGACTGCTAGGTGAAATTGGAGAGCCAAGGCAGCCACCTTAGCACCTCATCTATACAATGGCCCTTTCCTTTGTGTTTGGTAAACATCCAAAATGTAGAAACATTAAAATCTAAGTGCTTGTAGGCTGGAATTTCCGTCAATGCTGGGCTGAATGTAATGTCCCTTTCCAAATAGGAGCTCTAGGGAGGAGGCTTAATGGTCTAAATTACCCTGTTAGACTATAGCTAGGGCCAGAAAGGGGTAAACAGGGTTACTAGAGGTCACTCTAGCCAAGGGTGTTATAATTTGAAAGTGGCATTGAGCTAAAAGTGGCCAAAAGCGCTTTTAAGCCAACTTGAGCTAAAAATAGAACAAATGAGCTAAAAATAGAGTCAACAATGAATTAGGGTTTCAGGAAGCTATAAGAGAAGGTAAAGCGACCTAATTTAGGATTATGCAGATTTTGACTTGTCATTGAGGAGAGAGGTGCATCTCAGGGATGTAGCTCAGTGGATTCCAGGAGGAATACACTAGTGGCTGATTTCGGTGTTGAGAAACACACCCTAGTCACCGGGGAGATCACATAGGTCTTCCATCATTCTTCAGCAGCAGTTCTACAAGATTCAGCAGTAGGGGCGCACTTGTTCAGGGAGAGGGTGCAACTTCTGAGGAGGTTTAGTGGATCGACTTGTCCCATTCAGGGAGAGTTCAGAGATTCCCCTCCAACCTAGTTGAGAGGAAGGCTAGGCGCATCTTTTGCCTGGTTTCTCGTCAGATTCCGACGGAGGAATCATCTGGGGCGCATTTTCCAGACATTGGGAGTGTGACACTTGGGGAGGACACAATCGGGGTTCTCGAGCGATCATCATATCAGATCCAGGGAAACCCTTCCGACCCATTTCATAGTAGGCCAGGGTGATCAGTTTGAGACACATATCATCCGATTCTGACGCTGGAATCACTAGGGCACAATTTTCCAGTAGCAGAGGGGGTGCATTCCCCCAGGGGGATCCATCCGGGGTCCAGCCACACCAGCAGAGGGGCCGGTCAGTCACCAGGACTGAGAGGGACAGCAGGGCACACTGTCTAGGACAGTTTCCTGGCTGATCCGAGATATCTAGCCACTAGGGGGAACTTTCCAGACTTGCAATATTGACCGTGTGAGCTGCCATAGCTCTAGATCATCCATTCATTCCGCAGCATTCATCTATTATCGGGTATTATCGTTTAGTTTGCTTATTGTATTCCGGCTAAGATCCTTTTGTCATTGATCTAGACGAGTGATTCATTTTATTCAGCCGCATTCGGCATTTGTACTCCGCAGAGATATTGTAATATAAGCTTTGCAGTCTTTTGTCATAATTGTTATTTGTGTGCTCATTTATATGCTGTAAACCATTAATCATACACACATATTAGCAGAGATTCCTAGACTAGCCGAATCTGGGATATTACACTGAATATGAACCTGGGTACCTGCAAATCAAAGATGTCATCCAGAACATATGGGGGTTGACACATGCTGCTGCATAAATGGTCTATCCAAATCTAGAGAGGGCTGCCATAATCACTGTTAAGCCATGTCCTCTTGGCTTTCTTCCATCACTGAAACTTCTTTGCTCTCACATGAGAGAACATACTACTGTTCATATCCCTGCTGCAGAAGGTCTGATGTGAGCACTGAAATAGAAGGTACAGGAAAGATGCATTGCTGCCATTATCTCTTTTCTTTCTGAAAATAAGGCATTGTCCTCATCAAGCAAGTTTGGTGTTCTAACAACATGTAGGTCATAATAAAACAGAATTTCAGAGATAATATTGCTACTCTGTGTGTTCTTCTGAGTAAGAGGGGAATCGATCTCATCTTCCAAAGGCTGCCAAAGAGTGAGAAAATTCTGTTTACTGCTTGTGTTCCACATGCTGCTGCATAACGGTCTATCCAAATCTAGAGAGGGCTGCCATAATCATTGTTAAGCCATGTCCTCTTGGCTTTCTTCCATCACTGAAACTTCTTCTTTGCTGTCACATGACAGAACATACTGCTGTTCATATCCCTGCTGCAGAAGGTCTGATGTGAGTACTGAAATAGAAGGTACAGGAAAGATGCATTTCTGCCATTATCTCTTTTCTTTCTGAAAATAAGGCATTGTCCTGATCAAGCAAGTTTGGTGTCCTAACATGTAGGTCATAATATAACAGAATTTCAGAGACAATATTGCTACTCTGTGCGTTCTTCTGAGTAAGAGGGGAATTGATCTCATCTTCCAAAGGCTTCCAAAGAGTGAGAAAATTCTGTTTACTGCTTGTGTTCCAGCATTCCTGTACATTACAGCTTCACATACTTCTGAAACAATGTCACAAACAATTGCTTGAAAAGCAGGTATGAAATCTTTCATACATGTAACAGGAAATACATAATCTGCAGCTTCACCCTGAGTATCATTAACAGCTGTTATAACTCTATGAAATCCAGTGGAAGGATGCCAGCCAAACAGTGGCCTTTGAGACTGTGTATTCACTGTTTTTACAGAACTGGAAGCTTCTTGAAGTTTTTTGTCATGAATGGCATTTTTCCCAAGAGATAATTGCACGCCAGGGACAGACCCTTGTATTCCAGTCTTATCTAGTTTGTGGCATGAGTTCATAGCACGGGGATGGTTCCTTTCACTTCTTGCTTGTCCTCCTTTTCCCTGTGTTCATGATGTGGACACACAGCTGGATTAAAAATTAACCTTGCAATATGTTGTTCCAGATTCTCCAAAGTGCACCATTTCTGATGGCAGCCACTGTTCTCATCTTCAAAAACTTATGACCACTTTCCATCATGTTGGAAAATTACCTAGGTTTGCTGTTGGATCATCTGTTGGTTCAAGTCCTGACCTCAAGAAGCCTTCCAATCACTGGCATCATATTGAGCGAGATTGTCAACAGAAAGAACAATATAACTCATGAGTTGATGTATCCAGCTTCGGTTACTTCTTGAACAGGTTGATCATGGATATTATTTTGAAAGAATGATGTTCGTCAACAGAAGGAACAATATAACTCATGAGTTGATGTTATCCAGCTTCAGTTACTTCTTGAACATGTTGATCCTGGATATTATTTTGAAAGAATGATGTTCATATATCAAAAAGGCATCCCTGTATCTCTGTTCCTTCCCACCAGTTGACAAGGTTTGGTGCATGCATACAAGTTTCATCAACAAGGCATCCCATGACAAAGGTGTCAAATAGTTATGGAGTTTTGGACTGTGATGACAAAATTTCCTTTACGCCCAAGGGATCTGAAGATACCTGCTTATTGGTTCTGATATCACTTCAAATTAGGAGAGGACACCGCATGAACATTTTGGAATAGTTCACTACCAAACTGTGTGGAAACTCCACGTACAGATTTCAATCTCTAGATCGGAGATGTGGTTCTATAGGCTGAAATGCTCCATAATTTGGCCTCGTGTGCACAGAGTATTCCTCTAAATCCTGAGTCATCAGAACCGAAGACACCCTGTCCATTTGTTCTACAATGCAATCGGTGACCCTTTCTTCCAAAGAAATCGGGATAGCATCATTATCTACATTGCTCTGTGACCAAGAGTCTACTTGGAAGCCCTTGTCCATGAACGCTGTGGATTGTGAGCGCATAAGCTCTGTTATTGTATAATAATTGTCAATGCTTTGCTTCACTTCTGAGATTAGATGCTGGAAACTGAAATCTCCCTGAATGTTAATTGCAGCCAGGATAGTGGCCTCCTTTGAGTTCCAATTATCATATCCTCGACCCATAAGATGTATGCCTAGGAACGACCATGGTCGTGTGAGGTTGGAAATTTCATTGGCTTTGAGAATCGAGCTGCTGTCATACATATGCTCTTGTTTGATTGCCAAACATGGGTGTCCATCAGTCTTACCAAGGTAATGGAAACCCCTGTCTTCATAATGAATGCACGCAGTCAAAGAGAGAAATCCCTCTGTTTGGATTTCATATGGTTCATGAAATAGACTGGTGACAGGATCATACCCATGCTTATTCCTACCATAGTGATCATAATCATAAAAAATGGGAGGGCCATCAAACTGCAGAACATAGGATTGAAGACTGTTGTGTTTAAACTGAAGAGGCAACACATTAACATGATTACCTACAGCCTCATCAACTTCATCTTCTGTCCAAACGAAATTAGGGTGATCAGGATACACTCCTTTATGAATCTTCTCAAGCTTTGATTTGTCAACTATATCAACAGAAGGATTATGATCATTTTCATCATATCTTCCCTCTGACTGTTCTTCAGAAGAGCAGAATATTGCATATCCCTGTTATCATACACTGAATCCTGTAGGTATGTTGCATCACTGGCTGAAGGCTGGTGGTTATGATGTGTAATTGCCTCATCCCCAAGGGGATCAAAGAAACCATGATCACTGTCTCCATCTGCTGCCATGATCACTGTCTCCATCTGCTGATTGATCTTCTGCAGTATACATATCAGGACATGACCAATCCTCTTTTGTCTTGAATTTGATCCCATCCATGATAATTTCGTTTTCAAGGAAACCAAAGATACAATTGTGTTTATTACTTCTACCAGAATCAAGTGTGTGACTATCTGACTAAGCTTATAGGGCATCAACAATACTATTACATGATAGGTCCTGTAGACAAGCTTTAATATTGATGGAGCACTGCTCATTCTTCAGCTTGAGAATGACTTGATTAGTCACTTCATCATGCACAGAACCAAGGCCAATATCACGACAGTTTTTCAGACCTGTATCATTCCCTTCATGCCTGTTATTTTTATTTGAATTTACCCTGAAATCAGATCAGAAATACATACCTGGTATTTGGCATAAATTGGTTCTGTTGTAAGTCTGGGAGTGATCACACGCTCTTCACACGCTGCTCTATTTGAATCAATGCTAGAGTTTGAAGCCAAGGACTAATTCTCCTTTGACTTAGGGATGTTTTCTTCAACAATGGCTTCATCATCTTCAAGAGGAGAGTTAGGAGCTTCCTCAACAAGGTTTTGTGCACCATACATTTCCTTGATTCTCTCAACAATGGGCATCCATTTTCATGGTCAATAGGGCTCCATCGTCTGCAAAATGCCTCAACAAATCCTGCAAAAGAGGATATTTCTCCTCTAGCAAGATGTTCAAACCATCCCCTTGCAATCCTCTTAAGACTCGAAGCAAAAAATTTCATTGTGACATCTTCATGAATGATACCAATGCTCAAACTGTATTCCATGAAATATGAGAGATGTTATATGAATTAATCATGATGTCCACAAAAAGTTGGAATTGACCTTGCATCTACACTTGGGTTCTTATGAGGAAACCCTGGGAAATTTGAGAAATCAAAAGGAGCATACCAATCGGCCAACCATGGAGGCAATTCCATTTTCTTTGCTTCTAGGTCTTCAATACAAGGCCAAATATGAAATTCTGAGATGAACAATGATCATACCTCATGTCAATACCAAGGTGGAGTTGCCAAGATGAGCTTTCTTCAAAGAGCCTTCAAAATTGATGGATGTGCTCACCTCTACACCCAACAATGTCTTCAAAATCTGTAAGGAACAAGGGCTTTATCCCTTTGTGGAGTTCCCATTTGAGGAAGAGATATTCAATACAACACTCTCACAAATGTGTCATGAAGCATAGTCTTCAAGATTTTTGGGAGAATAGACTTTATCCCCGACAATGCCACCAAAAATGTTACCTCCCAAATTGTACTTCATAATAAAGTCCTAATCCACAAGGCACAACTCAAGGGCAACTGTTAGGACGATCACCACTGTCACCTCAACAACCTATCCTCTTCACTTTAGGCCGGCTCTCTTCCGACTCAAGGGGGGTATCCCTAGTAGGATTACTAAAGCTAAGCAATGAGGCACAAGGTGAAGTGAGAGTAGCTTTAGTAAAACAATGTTTTTGGTTTTTTAGGATTTTAAAAGAGGTGGTGGAAGAAAGTAGAGATTAGTGCCAAATTCAACAAGGGCAATGGAGTCAAGGTGAATCAAAGAGGCTTATGGAGCCAAGAAGAAAACCCCTCTTAAGAATTGGTCTATTTCATTCAAGGATTAGGAATAAGAGATTAGAACCAAAGAGGAAGAATAATCTCTTGTCTAATCAAGATTAGCAATGAAGACCAAGGCCCTACAAGAAGGGGTCCTCAAGGAAGCAACCTTCACCAACAAGATCAACTATAGCTTGATAAACATACTCAATAATTCTTGCTAGGGTTCCAAGATGGATAGACAAAGCAAGGCACCAAATAATTATCAAACTAACAAAGGAAGAAGGAGAGGAGTTACGCCAAAACGTCTTCCTTCCAATGGTAGAAAAATACCTTCAATGGATCAATCTAGTTCGCATGTAGAAGACTTGAGCATTTCACCATCAATATTTATGCACCAAATAAGAACCAAGATAGAGAAGCTTCAAGAATTGACACCAACATCCACAAAGAAAGGAACCTCTACACAACCATATGCTCTAAGAAAGATACGTCAATTAAGCTCCAAAGAGTGGAAGCTCCAAAAAATCCAACCATGAGTGATAATGAGGAAGGACAACTCTTTATATAGAGTGTTGCTCAACTTCCTTTACAATAAAATAACAATGTCTCATGTGAGATCCTCACATCTAGCCTAGGGAGGGATAAAATATGATTTCCTCCAACTATCTAATAAAAAATACATAAAAAAAAAGAGGTGGTCAAGCCTCATGTACAGTGATCCAAGTAAAATGGCCCCAAGAAAGAGGGACATCAATGAGGGAAGAACGTGAGTCAATATGCAACATCTAGCTTCCAAGGCCTCCAAGTAGATAGATCATCAACCAAACTCTTCAAAATGTGTTATGCAAGGCTCCTAGGGCTCCAATGTGGACGCATGGCTGTTCAAGGTAACAAGGCTCAATAAACCATGAGTAAAACTCCCTAAAAGTGGATGCCTCCTCCAAATAAACTCCAAAAGGTCACGCGCGATGTCTCCAAGGTGTAACAATCCTCCTCAAATCATGCCAACCTCCTCAAGTCAAGGAAGACCCAAATAGGTTCACACATGCCAAATAGAGTACCCAATGCAACCTCCAAGGTGGAGCTCCCATCAAGTTGTGTGACACATGCCTCCAAATGAATGAATAAGGTGAGCATTCGAGAATCTGGGACGTGGCATGGCATGAGAGGTCCAATGCATGAAGAAATAACACCAAATTGTTTAGACTAATGCCTTGGGAACCGTGAATTGCCTCGAGATACTAAAAATGCCTTGGGAACTATGAAGATGTCCAAAATTCAGGATGAAGCCAATGCCCAAAAAGAACTATACATTGTTAATTTTCCTTGAACCCCGGTCACAACAATTGATTCCAAGTAAATCCTTGCTTTTTAAATTGCAAATCACTGAATAAAAGCACACTGAGATTCTTAACCAAAAATTATAGCGGAAGAAAAAACAGGAAACCTAACACATGTACACAAGTATTTTTCCCTAGAAAACCCCAAAGGGGAAAAACTAGCAAGCGAGGTGATTTTATTATGATAAAAAATCAGGGCTCCCGTAACTGGGATAATGGACAACTGAGAAAAGACAAGCTACAACAAAAACCTGACTAATTTTTCTGACGAAGAAACCCCTGCTTGCTGTCCCTAGTACCTACTGCTGGCTTGCTGTAGGACAACCTGAATGACCTTGCCGTGTGGTTGTACGGCTTGCCGCGACATGTACAATTATGCTGCGTGGATGTATGGCCTGATTTGCGGGCAACTGTTGCTGTACATGTGGCCCAAAAACCAGCTTGTCTTTCCCGGTCACCTACAAACAATTTCTTTTTGCTGTCTTCTCTCTCTCGTTGTCTCAAGAATGAGTGAATGGGTGTCATCACCTCTCCCCTTGGCTGCCTTTTATAAGCCTGAGTTCTGACCAAATCAAAACCCTAGATCTCCAAAGTGATCGACGGTTGAGATTAGATCTCAACTTCACTTGAGATCAATGGTTGAGATTTATCTAATTCACTTAAGCCAAAGCCTAAGTCAAAACCTTAGCTTTTCATTAGATTAACTCACTTTTCTTATAAAAAGACATTCACTTTAATAATGCTTTAATAAAGTGAATTTCCTAAGTTTTGAGAGGTATTAATAAGGACTTCCACAAGTTAGACACAAACTCATGTGGAAGTACCTGTCCAATGCTAAATACATCAACACTCCCTCTTAGCGAGGAAGGTATTCTCCACAACTCCTAGCTTATCTTTGTAGTAGACAAACTTCCCTTTCACCAAGGGCTTGGTGAGAATATCTGCCAATTGTTCGTTTTTGGAAATATATTGGAGCTTTACTACTCCTCTTCCAACTCTGTTTTTGATTAGGTGAAATCTGATCTATATATGCTTGGACTTGTTATGAAACACTGGATTCTCTGAGAGTTTGATACAACTATGATTGTCGCAATGTATCATAGTAGGTTCCAATTCCTGACCAAATAACCTTGTGAGCAACTTGCGAAGCCAAAGAGCCTCACAACTTGCTAAACTCGCTGCCATATACTCTGCCTCTATTGAACTAAGTGCCACTGACGTATGCTTCCTGTTGAACCATGAAATCACTGTTGATCCCAAGTTGAAGCAACACCTTGAGGTGCTTTTCCTGTCCACTGCACTTCTTGCCCAATCTGAGTTTGTATACCCCTGCAACTGTACTCCATCATCCCTGACATACTTGAGTCCATACTCGACTGTACCACACAAGTACTCGAGTACATGATTTGCTGCTATCCAATGCACCTAGATTCCACCATGAACTGGCTCAAGGTGTTCACAGCAAAGAAAATATCCTGCCTGGTGTCGACCAGATAGATCAAGGAACCAATCAATTGCCTATACAAAGTGGGATCCACCAACTCTGAATACGAAGCACTTAGCACAAAGATGAGTGGATCATCTCCAACAAGTATAAAGTACAAGTTGGTATCCACCTCACTCTTGGTAAATCCCATGCTCAACAAGTACCCATCAACCCTAGAGTACCACGCTCTCGATGGCTGCTTGAGTTCATATAAGGCTTTCCTAATCCTGCATACATGAGAATCCCTCCCATGGAATTCAAAGCCCTGAGGTTGCTCGATGTATACCTCCTCCTCAATAACTCCATTGAGAAATGTCGTCTTCACATCCATTTGATATATCTGCCACCCCAAAACTAAAGTAATCGATATGACAACCCAAATGGAAGTATACCTGGCGATTAGAGCAAAAGTCTCCTTGTAGTCCACTCCCTCTCTCTAGGAGAACCCTTTCGCCTCAAACCTCGCTTTGTATTTCTCTACGCTGCCATCCGCAACATGCTTGATCTTAAAGATCCACCGGGATCCCACCACTGATTTTCCCTCTGGTCTTGAAACTATGTCCCACACATCATTCTTCATAATGGAGTGATACTCCTCCATTATGGCATCCCTCCAAACTTGTTGGTCTGTTGCCTCCTCAACACTGGTAGGCCCGAAATCAATGATGCTATTCACGAGAGCCATGTAACTGGAAAATCTCTTGGGTGGTCTACTTTCCCTGAATGTACTCCTAAGAGCCTCCACATGCTCCTGAGTGTCCGTCAATGTCTTCTCTAGCCATCGAGGCCTCCTCTTGACAGAATTGGAAGGAGCCCTCAACTCCTCTTTCTGACCTGACGTCTGATTTCTTGCGCTGGAAGTATTCGATGAACACTGCTCATCCCTCGAAGCCTCCTGCTTCATGTCTTCTGTCACTGGAATAGGCTCATGAGACTTCTTGTATGCCAAATCCTCAAACTTGACATCTCGGCTCACCACGATCTTCCTCTGCGTTGGAATCCAGATCCTATATGCCTTCAAGGTCTCACTATAGCCAATAAATAATCCTTTCTCTCTTGAGGGTTCCAACTTTGTCCTCTTCTCTATTGGAACATGGATATATACTGGACAACTAAGAATGCGAAAATGGCCAATCTTCGACTTCTCTCCAAAGAACACCTCTTCTGGAGTCTTGTTCTCCAAGACCTTACAAGGACTCTTGTTTTGTACATACATTGTCATATTGTATGCCTCTACCCAAAGGAACATGGGTAGATCCTGGTCATGAATCATCGCCTTGGCAGCTCCAACGATGGACCGATTCTTCCTTTCAACAACCTCATTCTTCTGTGGGTTGTAAGGTACAATCAACTCCCTCTTTATCCCCGCTTCCTTGCAGAAATTGTTGAACTCGTTTGAGGTGTACTCACCCCCATTATCTGACCTTAGAACTCTAATCTTCTTGCATGTCTGATTCTCCACGAGAGCCTTAAACTCTTGAAACTGACTAAAGACCTCACTCTTGGTCCTCATGAAGAAAATCCGTGTCCTAGAGAAATCATCAATGAAGGTTGCAAAGTAACTGGCCCCGTTAATTGACTCTACTGACATTAGACCACATACGTTTGTATGAAATAGATCCAAGATCCCCTTGGATCTGCTCTTGCTGCTCGAAAAAACAACATTGGCATTCTTGCTAAGAGCACACCCCTTGCATACTCATTGCCGCTCTACACTAAACTCTGAAAGACCAGTGACAATCTCCCTCAGTGCAGGTAGCGCTCTGTGATGCAAGTGACCCATCCTCCTGTGCCAAAGATCGCAAAGGTTATCACTATCATGAACCAGAGCACATGTTGGTTGGGCCTTTAGCCTGTATAGATTTCCCTCTCTGCTATCAAGAACTCGAGTTGAGTCTAGGTCAGATCCTTTTGATTGAATAAGAACCTGACCATCCTCGAAAGTGATGGCGTATCTCCTATCCTCCATTACTAAAACTGAGAGCAAATTCTTTTTGAGCTCCGGAACATACAACACATCTGCCACCTCCATAGAACCTCCAGACTCCAGCTGCAACCTAATTATCCCAACTCCCTCTACACCACACTTGGCATTGGTGCCAAGCTCCACATGCGGATCCAAGTCCTTCTCTGACAAACTGGTGAACAACTCTTGTGTCCCCATCATGTGATGAGAATCCCCACTATCCACGAATTAGGCACCATTGGAAACTGTGCCAGAAAGATAAGAAACTAACAAGAAATCATTCTCAAACCTTTCAACAAACTCCTTGACTTGAGTATTTGTAGATGTTGCTACCTATTGAGACTTTCCCTTCCCTTTCTTTCGTTCAGGACATTGTGAAGCCTAAGTAACCAGACACGTCCAAAACCCCTGCGTGTCGCATATCTTACGTGTTGGACACGTGCTTGTCATGTGTCCTGTTCACAGGACACGTGCCAAACACGTGTCCGACAAGTGCCCTCAGCATATCCCGAAAATAGGACGCATGTCTTGCACAGTAAAGGACCCGGGCTCATGTTTTCTCATGCAAGTTGCAACTCTGAGGTGTTTCATTGTTTTACTTAAATTTTTAAGATTACCATTAATTGTTTCAGGATGTTTGAGAGTGGTTCCAACCTCATTGAAATTCATATGGGGAAAGTAGAATTTTACGTCCTGTTGTCGTCCTTATACACACCTGGGTAACGTGAAAGAAACTTTCAATCCACTTGGTGTGTCCTTGGGGGCAAGTTTCGAGTCAAGGTGCTGTCACCTGATCCTCAACTCCTCCGTTTAGGCCAACTCCTAGTGAAGCCAAGGGGGGTACTCCCTATAAAAATAATCTAAGGCTCTTTAACTAAGAAAGCAAAAAAAACTTTAATCTAGGAGTTTATTGCTTGAAATAAAACTAATCAATTAACATTTAGCATTCATCATCATCATAATCATAAAGTACTTGCTCATAAACATGCATATATCAAAGGATACAAGATCTGCAAGATTTAAGCATATAAGTTAGATAGATTGCATGAATGTAAAAGATTGCTCACACGAAAAATAAATATACCAATTATACCAGTGCCTTAAAGGGAGTTGTGGGCAATGTAGATCGAAAGTTTTACTAAGGTAAATTGATGTTCAGTTAGTGAGAAAATGTGGCCCCTTTGGAGGCTAGCTCTTTGTTTGGAACTTGTGGAGAGTTTACCAAAACCCAAGAGGTCTCACCAATAAACTCACTAAAAGTGTTGGATGTCCAAAACGGGTGGGAAAACCAGGTCCCGAGAGAGCCCGCCTTACTTCACAGGTCACTTCTAGGCGTTTTCCGCGCATTAAGCTAACTACTTCAGAGATTGTCCTAATTAGACTACAAACAAGGTTCAATTACTTTTCAATACTTGAAGGAAATATAGATTTAGTACCCTGCTTTGTAGAGAAAAATTTGAAACAAGTACTTGAAAAAAAAAAGATCTTTGCAACACTTAGATTTAGTACCCTGCTTTGTAGTTGAAAGATAAATTACAAGATACTTTAGAAATTGAAAAGGTTGCAAGATTTATTGCTGATAAAAACTTGAAGCAAACTGAACTAAGCATGCATAAGAGATTCAAGACTCCTTTAATTAGCATGCATGTTAAATGTGAGTGTTTATTGTGTGTTCGATGTACTTGACTTGTGTGTTTGATTAAGAGATTTAAGCATGCAACAAGAACGCCAAACCAAGAACACAAATCCCCCTAATGGGGATGGAGAAACTGGGCACAAAGGGCCTGTTTTTATTGCAACTATTACAACAGAGAACAGAGGTTCTCTTTGAGCTTTTAGCCTTAAGAAAGAAGAAGGGATCCTTATAACTTTTGGATCTTAGAAGGAAAGTACAAAAAATGAAGAATAAGAGAAACTTCGTTGATGAAGTTGAAACCCCCCAGGGTGCCCTGGAAGCCTTGATTTTGCCAAAATTTGGCAGAATCTCCCCTTGGACCTGTTATTGCTGCAAGAAAACAGCAAACAAAGATTGTTAAAAGATGATGAAAACGACTTTAAAACTAAAAAAAGTTTCTAAGGCAAAAATTGAATTTTTTTTAGACTTTTTGACTCTTTGCATGAACTAAACTTAGGCTCTTCTAACTATTTCTGTTTGCTTTCATAAAACAGCAAGCATATGGCAGTTAGCTAGCTTGATCTTAAATGCTAAGCAAGACACTTAACTAGCTTCAAATCTAGGAGAAAATAGGCTAGAAAATGCCCTAGATCTACTTCTTTAAATTGAAAGAATTCTAAACTAGATTTAGAAACTTTGCATGCAATGGAAACTAATTTAAACTTTTGATTTAAGATTAACTTCTTAAGCATGCAATGAAAGAGTAACCAATAAATTTAAAAATAAATGAGAGGGAGAAGAAGAAACTCTTTTCTTTCAAAAATTGAAAGCTTATGGGCGATGGGGTCCTTTGATGAAGAGTAGAGGGAGTTCAATCTTTTGAAAATCTTGGACAATGACGGTTGAAGCAACAACCTATCAATCCTCCAAGCTTGAGGAACTTACAACAAAGTACTTCAATCCTGCAAACACTTGTTAAAAGGTCTTCCCTACAAAACAACGCTTAAATATGCATGTTAGTTTAACCGAAAACAAAGCATGCAATACAAAAGTCTATGATTTATAAGGAAGAAATAAGATGAATCGAACTAGATTTATCTTATCCTACTGTATGATAGCATACCTTCAAAGCCTTGCAAAATAGAATACAAAATTGAAATACAAGATACAAGTTACCTCATGAAAGCAATATTAGATCCAAGCATCCACAACAATAGAACTCCAAAGTCTTCTTTATTCAATTTCAGAAAATGATACAATGATACAATAGTGGTCAATCTTCCCAAGCTCCAACTCTAACGAATGGAGGAGGGGTAGCCTTTCATTTATAGCTTTAGGTGGTGATAACTCCAATGAGGAATGCGTGAGCTAAGAGGGAGATGCACATCAGGGTTAGGGTAAATGCGTGAGTGAAGGGGAGATGCGTGAGGTTGAAGGGGAGTGATGGATGAGTGGAGAGGAGATGTGTAGAGTGGTGGAGTAGTGGAGGTGGAGTGAAGTGAATGAGAGTGGAGTGAGGTGGAGTGGAAGGGGTAGTTAGGAAGTGTGTGGGCACATTGGGATGTGCGCCCTCCTTTAGAATGCGCCACTTAGGATTGTGGGGTCGAGTTTCCACATTGGGATCTCCCCCAAGTCCACATCACCTCAATGAAGTCGACCTTACCTTGGCTTAACTCGCCTAGGCTTCCAGTCAACTGGGGACATGAGAGAAAACATGTTTCCAACATGTTCCCCAGTTCTCCTAAAAAATAGGAAATGAATTTAATTACCCCTTTTCCGTAAATTTTGAGTAAATTTGATTTTTGAGTGATAATAATCACTTTTTTGTCTCGAAAGAAGGAAAATAGGGGTTTACATGATACTCTGGACTGGAAAACGACCATAAATATGGCATCTGACAATGTTTGATGCAGTGTTACAAGAACCGAACCAGAACCGGTAAAACCGGCCGGTCCAACTGGTTCTGAGCCCCCACCAGTTTGAACCGCCCCTGGCCGGTTCCGTACGGAACCGGTTTTTTTGCCTGAACCGGCCAGTTCCGTACCGGTTCTGTGAAGATGACCTGCGACTGGAAAATGTAGGGGGAATTTAGATTTTTTAAAAAATTTAGGGTTGGGATTCACATTTTTTTTAAATTTAGGTTTTTTTTAAAACTTTGCAAATTTGTGTATAATGGTTTGGATTCACATGGATGCACATGAATATGTATTTGTTTTTCAAAATTTGAATATTTTATGTATTTTTAGTGACCGGTTTTTTGATCCGGTTTTTTTCCGGTTCCGGTTTTTGGGGTCGACCAGTTCAATGACCGGTCCGGTTCTAGTAACTTTGGAACTTTGATGCCATATTTTTACAATTTATTTACTCGGAATTAAAAAATTCCATTTTGTGGGAATTTAATTAATTCACTAAAACATTAAAAAAAACCTATCAAACCTAGCCGCAATTTCCAAATGACTTAATCAAGATGACCTAGTATGAGCTCATATACATTCAGACACTAGACATTGGTTTTCCATGCCAAGGCCTAACCACCAACAAGTACTTCAGCTCTGGAGTCAGTCTTCTGAGTGAAAAAACTTAGAAATTATTTAATCACTCACAAAGGCAAGCAGAAAAAATAATTAACAAGTGAAAAAAACACTCTAGAGTACATGCTCGTTTCTAGGTCTTAGGTGGCCAATAGCCTTTTACAATATCTCATACTCAGTTCATTTATTACAATGGTGGAAATGCAGAAAAATGTGGTCTTTTGCAAGACGAGCTGAACTTTGAAATCTGTCATATGAGCACTGATTGCTCATTCTTTGGCGACTCTTTAGGAAATCCAGCTTGTGCAAACTGGTGGATAACAGGTCCCATTCAAAATTCAACCGACTTAACAGTTTTCAGGATTTCAAGATTGGCAAGATTGCAATGTTCTCACTGGATTCTATCATGTATGAGGGTATGGAACTGACATTTAATCAAGGGCACTAAGCCCTTTATGTACCTCGATATTGGTGGCATTGATCGTTGAACTTTTCTGTCACGACCCTAGTAAAAATGTACCCTTCACTCAAGTATAAACTCTTTTGTTGAACTCTTCTCTTTGTCATTGTGTCAAGGGACTTAGTGGTGTATGTGCACACCAACCTTCGTCTTATTTACAGGCAGAGAGAAGAGTGGTTGAAGGGAAAGACAAAGATGTGGGATGTGTTTCCTGATGATATGGGTTTGGACAATAGTGTTGAGTTGGCATTAGCTAACTTGGATCCTAATGAACCAGTGCTAGAGCCGATCACTTTTGATGATGGTGATCCTCTTGAGGGGTCATCCTCCACATCAACAGATGCACAAATTGCATTGGATATAGATGAGGAGGAGGAGGATGGAGGAGAGAGTAGTGGTAGTGATGCCGATCTTGATGATTATGACGTGGAGGACTATTGATAGTCACGACTCATGAACTATGGGATTCTTCCATCTACAGTTCTAGTATCTACCCTATGGCTATTTTGTATTTTCCATTGGAATTCCCACCTATAGTATCAGACTTCACTGACTCTAAATCGGTATCTATCTACATTGTAATACATTTTGATTTTGATGACTTAATGAGATTGAGAATGTTGCAACTTATGGTTCTAATTTCTTGTCTGTTCAGTGTTTGTCATTTGATCATCATTGATGTTACAATGTGTAATGTTCCCAAGCCAATTTTTTGCTTGGAGACACTGATTGTTTAACTGTTTATTGTTGTTTCATGTGTGTCATGCTGATTTATCTCTCCAAGTTGTGCATAAAGGGTTTATTGCTTAGAGATTTAGCATGGATATATAGATCTTAACATATAGCATAAGGAAATGACAAGATACAACAAGAAACACCAATATAGAACCAATAATGTCAGATCTGACCTTTATTTAGATAATATAGAGATCCTGATACAATAGATCTGCAGATTTGGGAAAATACCACAATAATATCCAAGCTGGAATAATAGCTGCTACAATAATGTCCAAAGCTGAAGATAATAGCCTTCAAAGGCAATCCAACGAACTGAGGAAAAGCACAAGATTGTCCTTCCTGGAGACCTTCAAATACCACCAAAATGTCTAGAATAGTAGATCGGGGAAAGGTAAACCCCCTGGCAAAGTCTCTGGCTGAATGATGAAGGTCCGACCCTCCAGATGACCGAATCCTCTTTTTGGTTGCGTCCTCCTGGTTGGCTGTAGCCCCTCAATATTTCAACCTCCCTCCTAGAGACCTTCAACTGCTCTCAAAATAACTAGAACAATAGATCGGGGCAAGATAAACCCCCTGGCAGAGTCTCAAGCTGAATGATGAAGGTTTGAACCCTCAAATGACTGAATCCTCTATCTGCAGTGTGCCCTCCTCTCCAACTCGTGCCAAGCTCCAATAAATAATATGAACCCTCAAATCACTGAATCCTTTATCTGCAGTGCGCCCTCCTTCTCTCCAACTCGTGCCAAGCTCCAATAAATAATATAACAGAGAAACCTTCTCCCCTATGGCCTAGAAAGAATGCCCTAGGCCATACAAAGAAGACCCAGAAGTCCTTTTTCCCAAACTCCTCCTCCTTTCCTTGGATTGAATGAATCTTCTTTAGATGATGCACCCCCTTGCTGGAAACCCCCTCAAGTTGCACACTGTTTCTTCTGCTGCTGATGGATATGACCAAAACCTGCTGTAGAATGGTGTGGCAGGAATATTGCACCTCCGGGACCAAGCTTGGATCAAGGTAGGTGGGATCTTTCACCACCGAGTTGATCTCTAGGGTTTGTAACCTCAAAACCCTCAAAGAGTCTTTATGCTCAAGAGACCAAGATGCAAAAGTAATAATAATCCAGAATGAGTGAGAGATACGCCCTTCCTTTCTTTTATACCCTTGATCTAATTCTCCGTTGAGTTAGTTAACCCCTAGGGTTAACTTTTAGCTTTTCCACACATGTTCTTTTCTCTTCTTCATTTTACCTTTTCTCCCAAAGTCAACTCAAAATTATAACATTATGCTTAGGTACGTGCTTTGGGGTTCTTGGTCCCTATGACTCATGAGACTATAGTCTAGTGGGGACAACTAAACTACTAAGTCTCTCACAACCTCTTTATCAAGAGGTGGGGGACATTACAGTTTCCCCTACTAGAAATTGCCTGCCCACAAACAATTATGATCTTGGTTCCTAAAGAACCTGTTCACTTTCCCAAGTGGCGTCCTCGATAGGTAAGTTCTTCCACCTGATCAAGTATTCCTTGATGCTCCTCCTCCTTAGCCTCTTCTCCCTTACTTCTAAGACTTCCTCTGCAATCAATATCAATTGCCCCTCTTCATCCAAGGGTGGCAGTTCCTCAATAGAAATGATGTGTTTACCTATGGCTTTTTTTAAGCATGATACATGAAAAATATTGTGTATTTTGCTGCCCTGTGGTAAATCAAGCTTATATGCCACGACCCCTACCCTTCTATTTACCTTGTATGGTCCAAAGAAGCGAGGTTGTAGCTTTTCTGCACCACTCCTCTTAATAGATGCTTGTCTGTATGGTTGAAGCCTCAAATAAACCAGATCACCAACCTCAAATGTGCGCTCCACTCTGTGCTTATCTGCTTGTACCTTTTGCTGATTCTGTGCTCTTTTCAAGTGGTCTTTAAGCTCTCTGCGTATATCTTGACTCTGCTAAACCCAATCCTGTTCCATAGGAGCCCTACTGTCACCGAAGACAATCTCCACAAAAGAGAGGGGATCATAACTATATAAGGCCTTGAAAGGCAACATACTAATAGACATGTGATAAGTGGTGTTGTAGCAATATTCTCCCAAATGAAGCCACTTAACCCATGCCTTCTGCTGCCCTGAAACATAGTTTCGAAGGTAGCCTTCAACCCACTTGTTGACTATCTCAGTTTGGCCATCAGTTTGAGGATGATAGCTAGTACTGGGGGTCAAGGCCATACCTACCAACCTGAATAGCTCCTGCCAAAAGGTGCTCATGAACCTGCTGTCCCTGTCACTCACAATGGTTTTGGGTAAACCATGCAACCGAAAAATATCTCTAAAGAACAAATCTGCAACCTGTGTGGCACTGTAATCTGTGGCAATGGAGAAGTAGTGAGAAAATTTAGTTAACCTATCCACCACCACAAAAATGCAATCCTTGCCCTGGGCCTGTGATGAAATCCATAGATATACTTTCCCATTTATGCTCAGGAATGGGATGTGGTTTCAATAAACCTGTTGGATGAGTGTGTTCATCCTTGTTTTCCTGACAAGTGGTGCATTACTTGACGTGGCGCATCACATCTTCCTTCATGCCCTTCCATGCGAGCCTTTCCCTTATCTGCCTATATGTCTTGACGAATCCTTGATGCCCCGCTACTGGTGAATCATGGCATGCCTGTAGCACTCTGGTTTTAAAGGTTGATTCAGGAACCAAGATGATTCGGCCCTTGTGATATATGATGTCATCCGCAATTATGAAATTGTCATCCTGCACCTGTCCATCCATCAATTCGCAAGCAAACCTGTTTTTCGAATATTCCACCAAAAGGTGCACCTTCCAGTCAACTGAGATATCGGTCATAGCATAAACTGATGGTCTTTTGGATAAGGCATCAACCACCACATTATTCTTCCCTTTGACAAATTCAATGTCAAAATCATATGCCTGGATCTTGCTAACCCATTTCTGTTGTCTTTCATTTAGGTCCTTTTGATCCAAAAAGTACTTGAGGCTATTGTGATCTGTCCTCACGAGAAATTTGGCCCCAACTAGGTATTGTCGGATGCATGCATGATGGATAACATCTGTTTATCATAGATGTTGTATAGAAGTTCAGGGCTCCTCAGTTTTCAGTTCTCATAGGCAATGGGGTGCCTATTCTACATAAGTACTGCTCCAATGCCCTCACCTGAGGTATCACACTCCACAGTGAAACGCTGTGAGAAATCTGGTAGAGCAAGTACCGGGCAAGTGCTCATTACCTTCTTCATTTTGTCAAAAGTCAATTGTGCCTCTTGATTCCACTTGAATGCGCCCTTTCTGGTCAAATCGATCAAGGGTGCGCAGAGTTGGGAGAAGCCTTTGAAAAATCTCTTGTAATGACAACAGATGCCAAGGAATACCTTCAATTCGGTGAGGGTCTTAGGTGTTGGCCAGTGAAGTATTGCTTGTATCTTTTCTTGATGTACTTGTACTCCTTTCACCCTAATGATGTGTCCCAAATAGAGAACCTCTGTCATCCCAAATTCACATTTGGACTCTTTAGCATATAAAGATTGCCCTTCCATGATGGCCAAGATCTGCTCTACATGCTGAAGGTGATCCTCCCAAGTTTTGCTATAAATAAACAAGTCATCAAAGAAGACTAAGAGGAACTTTCTTAATTGCTTGTTGAAGACATGATTCATGCAAGATTGGAAGGTGGCTGGCGCATTAGTTAACCCAAAGGGCATAACCAAGAACTCATAGTGACCATAATGACATCTGAAGGCTGTCTTGGGTACATCCTACTCCCTCATTTTTATCT
Organism: Picea engelmannii; assembly: GCA_009831015.1. Lineage (NCBI taxonomy): Eukaryota > Viridiplantae > Streptophyta > Pinopsida > Pinales > Pinaceae > Picea > Picea engelmannii. The sequence continues at coordinate 163,349 of ML796007.1, read as the reverse complement.
GATGATAGCCATAGCGCAAGTCTATCTTGGTGAAGTATACAACCCCATGAATCTCATCCAATAGCTCATCAATCCTAGGGATGGGGTGTCGGTTCTTGATAGTCTTTTGTTCAACACCCTGTAATCAATGCACATGCGCATTGTCCCATCTTTCTTCTTCACCAACACCACTGAAGATGCAAAAGGACTGGAACTTGGCTTGATGTGGTCCATGTCTAAAAGTTCTTTGATAGCCTTTTCAATTTCGTCCTTATACTTTATTGGGTGTCTATAAGGAGTGGTAATGACAGGTTTAGCTCCCTCTTCCAATTCTATAATGTGCTCAAACCCCCTATCTGGTGGTGCTCTTGGAGGAATAGGTTGAAAAACCTTGCTGAGCCTATCAATGATCCTCTGAATATCTGGAGAGTAATGAGTATTCCCTTTCTTATCCACCTGAACCAATATTCTACATTCTGTTGCATATACAATGTCTTCTCTTCTGAAGATGGCCTCCATGCGCGTTGCTGTCACCACTCTAGGTGTGTTACTTGTCATCCCCCTGAGTACCACCTTTTCCCCACTTTCTTCCATGAAGGACATCTCCATGGTCTTGTAGTTGGTAGTGATTGGCCCCATTGTACTAAGACATTGAACTCCCAAGATGATGTTAGTATCTGGCAGGTCCATCACATAAAAATCATGTGCCAAGTCATGCCTGCCCAATGTAAGTTTCATTCCTGGAATATACCTGTCACAAGGCATAGTGTGCCCCCCTGCTACCTCCACATGGAATCCTTCAAACTCAATTGTAGGTATATGTCTTCTTTTCAGTAAGGCTGAATCAATGAAGTTGTGTGAAGCACCCCCATCAATGAGAACTGAAACTTTCTGTCCCTGTATTACTCCTCTCATCCCGAAGGTGTTGAATTTGGGCACCCCACTGATTGATGCTATAGTAACCTTCTTGTCTGCTGTGAGGCCGAAACCTGTATCTTCCTCATCATTTTTTGTAGAATCCGAATTAGGAGGATTTGCCTCCATGTTCTATATGTGGCCGAAATCTTCTTCCTCCTCATCATCAGAGATTACCTCAATTTAGTGAGCCTTGCCTTTACCCATGCATTTGTGTGTTGGATCCCACGGTTCTTTGCATGTAAAGCACAACTTTTCCTTCTTAATTCCCTCCTAGTAGCCTCATCGATTCTACCTTTTCCTCGGTCAACCCCCCTTTGGTCTCTTCCCCCTTGGTTTAGGGGAGCCGATCTAGGGGAAAATTTGGGTTTTGCTGCTGATCCCAAGTCCCTAGTCTTCCATATAGCCTCCTGTAAGTTGGCCGGCTTAAAAGCCTTGACCCAACCTCTCAAGGGCTCCATCAATCCCTCCGTGAAGAGCATCATCAGTCTCGCTTGAGACACATCCTGCACCATTACCTCTATCCTCTGAAACTCCTCTATATATATCTCTGGTGACCCTGTTTGCTTGAGCTGTGTGAGCTCCCTAAAATGTAGCTCTGGATCCCCCTGATCAAACCTGTCAATAAGCCTCTGTGTGAACTCTGTGTAAGCGGTAATCTGGTTATGACCCAATGTAGTTAACCCATGGTACCACCGGTCATGAGCTTTGCCCTCCAAGTAAATGGTGGCAAACTTGATGGCATCCATTTCTCTCATCGGGTTAAGCTGTAAATAGGTATCAAGCTTCTGTACCCAAGCTTGCGTAGTCACCTTGGAAGACCCATCAAAGTACGAGATCTCCATCTTACCTGCCCTGCGCTCCAATTCATTGTTGTTCCTGTGATAATCTTTAGGTTTACCCTTGAATTTGATCCCACAATATTGATCCAAGGTGACCTGTCTTCTGAATCCTGCACTCAATGATTCATATTCCCTGGCATATTCCTCAAAGTTATCTTCTATTTCATTGTAGTAGTGGTTCTATGGCTGGCTATCCAAAAAAGTAGGTAGGTAGGGTCTAGGGGTAGTTCTACCGTGTAATAGCCCCTTAGAAGTCCCTCCTCCAAAGCTCTGTCCATATGTATGGTAATGCAAATCCTGCTCCTAATGAGGTCTAGTTCCCCCATGAGAACCACTGGCTTCCTTGTTTGCATAATTGTTTGGTCCCTTTCCCCCATGTTTCATTTGTAGTAGAAGTTGCGCAATATTTTCCTGGTTAGCATTTATTTTTTCCAAAGTCTCCCTCATTTCAACCTATCCCTTGCGCATTGTCTCCTAGTTCTCTTGTAGATGGTGCTCAAGTGTAAACTGTGTATGAGTTATGGAGTTTTGCAACTCCTTTGCAATACCTACTAAAACCTGTGGCTCACTGTCCTCACCTGAATCTTCCATTTCTGCCTCTGGTTCACTTGTCTATTTTCTGCACCTGCCCATATAGATGCCACTGAACTTCTTCATGCGCTAATCCCCACAAGCTGGGAGGATTAAATGCTCTGATACCACTGTAATGTTCCCAAGCCAATTTTTTGCTTGGAGGCACTAATTGTTTAACTGTTTATTATTGTTTCATGTGTGTCATGCAGATTTATCTCTTCAAGTTGCGCATGGAGGGTTTATTGCTTAGAGATTTACCATGGATATATAGATCTGAACATATAGCATAAGGAAATGATAATATACAACAAGAAACACCAATATAGAACCAATAATGTTAGATCTGACCTTTATTTAGATAATATAGAGATCCTGATATAGTAGATCTATAGATCTCGGAAAATACCACAATAACATCCAAGCTGGAATAATAGCTGCTACAATAATGCCCAAAGCTGAAGATAATAGCCTTCAAAGGCAATCCAACGAACTGAGAAAAAACACAAGATTGATTTCTTTCCCTTCAAGGGCTAGATCTGAACCTCCTAGCTGAGTTGCACCCCCCTAGCTGGTTGAAGCCCCTCAATATTTCAGCCTCCTTCCTAGAGACCTCCAAATACCGCCAAAATGTATAAAACAGTAGATCGGGGCAAGGTAAACCCCCTGGCAAAGTCTCTGGATGAATGATGAAGGTCTGACCCTCCAGATGACTGAATCCTCTTTCTGGTTGCGCCCTCTTGGTTGGCTGTAGCCCCTCAATATTTCGGCCTCCCTCCTAGAGACCTCCAACTGCTATCAAAATAACTAGAACAGTAGATCGGGGCAAGATAAACCCCCTGGCAGAGTCTCAAGCTCAATGATGAAGGTCTGAACCCTCAAATGACTGAATCCTCTATCTGCAGTGCGCCCTCCTTCTCTCCAACTCGTGCCAAGCTCCAATAAATAATATAATAGAGAAACCTTCTCCCCAATGGCCCAGAAAGGATTCCCTAGGCCATACAAAGAAGACCCAGAAGTCCTTTTGCCCAAACTCCTCCTTTCTCTGGATCGAATGAATCTTCTTCAGATGATGTGCCCCCCTGCTGGAAACCCCCTCAAGTTGCACACTGTTTCTTCTATTGCTAATGGATATGACCAAAACTTGTTGTAGAATGGTGTGGGAGGAATATTGCACCTCCGGGACCAAGCTTGGATCAAGGTAGGTGGGATCTTTCACCACCGAGTTGATCTCTAGGGTTTGTAACCTCAAAACCCTCAAAGAGTCTTTGTGCTCAAGAGCCCAAGATGCAAAAGTAATAATAATCCAGAATGAGTGAGTGATGCGCCCTTCCTTTCTTTTATACCCCTGATCTAATTCTCTGTTGAGTTAGTTAAACCCTGGGGTTAACTCTTAGCTTTTCCACACATGTTCTTTTCTTTTCTTCATTTTACCTTTTCTCCCAACGTCAACTCAAAATTTTAACATTATGCTTAGGTACGTGCTTTGGGGTTCTTGGTCCCCATGACTCATGAGACTATAGTCTAGTGGGGACAACTAGACAACTAAGTCTCTCACAACCTCTTTATCAAGAGGTGGGGGAAATTACACAATGTATTATGTTATATGTTTTGTATCAAGTAAATCTTCTAGTTTCTAATAAAATATGAATCTTTGTCTATATTTCATTTTCGTATGTGTAATTTTCAATTTTTTTCATATATATATATATAAACGTGTCCTTCGTGTCTTGTTTCCGGGGTCACCGTGTCACGTGTCGGACACTCGTATTTCCGTGTTCTCTGTGTCCCGTGTCAGGTGACTTAGTATGAAGCATCGTGCCCACTCTTTTGGCACACGAAGCATTTTAATTTGCTCAGATCCTTCTTCTTTCCATCCTCTGAAGATGTCTCTACTCCTGTACTCTTCTTTGTCGAACCCCTACCTTTGCTCTTCCTTGCCTGACTAGCAAGAGCTAGGTTTTCATCATCACCCTTCTGCTGGCCTGCTAGAGATTCCTCCAAAATCTCCTCCTGGATGAAATCATCCCATAGCCTATCAAATTTAGGAAGTGTTTCCCGTGCAATGATGTCCTTGATGAATGGGGCCCATGGCTTAGTGAAACCATTCAGGGTCGTCCTCACCATCTCTTCATCTGTCACAACCTCCCCAACTGTTGCCAATTGATCATGAACTCGAGTGATCTTGGTGAGATAGCTGGTCACAATATCTGATCTGGTCATCTTGGTGTTTCTAAACTTTTCACACAACACCATCTTCTTGTTTGTGTTATTGCTCTGGAAAAGATTCATCAAAGCTAGAAACATATCCCTAGTTGACTTCTTCTCAAATAGGTGAGGAATCAAATGATCCTTCTTGACATCTAAGATGATCCACCTGACTTTCACATCCTTTTGATTATGGATGACTAGTTCTTGTGGATCCATCGATGGGGTCACAATGGTATTTGCAAAATCCCACAATCCATTCTCCATGAGAATTAATGTAACCCTCGCCTTGCAAGGTATGAAGTTCGATGCATCCTCCAACCTATCCTCAAACCTCAAACCAGTTGCGACCATCTCCAAATCAGAAAATTTTAATGAAGAATAAAAATATGCTGTAATTCAGATTTGTTGTAAAACCCGTGACAAAACCCTTGTCTGATCTCGTTCGAAGTGTTCGCTCTGATACCATGTTAATTTTCCTTGAACTCCGGTCACAACAATTAATTCCAAGTAAATCCTTGCTTAATTTAAATTGGAGATCTACTGAGTAAAAGCACACTGAGATTCTTAACCAAAATTACAATAGAAGAAAAAACAGGAAACCAAACACGTGTACACAAGTATTTTTCCCTGGAAAACCCCAAATGGGAAAAACTAGCAAGCGAGATGATTTTATTATGATAAAAAATCAGGGCTCCCGTAACTGGGATAATGGCCCACCGAGAAAAGACAAGCTACAAAAAAAACTTGACTGATTTTTCTGACGAAGAAACCCCTGCTTGCTACCCTTGTTGCTGGCATGTTGTACGACGACTTGAATGACCCTTCCACGGCCTGTATGGTTGTACGGCCCGATCTATGGGCTGCTGCTGTTGTAGAGGTTGCCCAGAAAAAGAAACCAGCTTGCCGCCTGCCTTAAAATGTTGCCCGACGTCTCCCTTTGGTTGCCCATACTTCCTGGTCACCTGCAGACAATTTCTCTCTGTTGTCTTCTCTCTCGCTGTCTCAAGAATGAGTGAATGTGTGTTATCACCTCTCCCCTTGGCTGCCTTTTATAAGCCTGATTTATGACCAAATCAAAACCCTAGATCTCCAAAGTGATTGACGGTTGAGATTAGATCTCAACTTCACTTGAGATCAATGGTTGAGATTTATCTAATTCACTTAAGCCAAAACATAAGTCAAAACTTTAGCTTTTCATTAGATTAACACATTTTTCTTATAAAAAGACATTCACTTTAATAATACGACTGCCACAAGTTAGACACAAACTCATGTGGAAGTTAGACACAAACCCGTCCGATGCTAAATACATCAACATACATCCTCAAGTACCACATTATATGATCAATCAATATGTCATCAAATCCTCTAGCTCATCATAATCCATGGAACCAAGTAAGTGCCCCATCTATCAAAGGCTCATAGTGATAAAAATCACAAGGGGTGGTGAAGAAATTCACTAGTAGTACCCCTATGCAAACTAAGGGGTAACACCTAGTAGTGAGCACAAATCGAGAGGGATTTTAGATCTGATCCATTCAACTGTGTGTGGGCCTATGTCATCAACTTCCTTGATAAGTGACATTTTATCATTTGTTGAAGACATCTCCAGGAAAACTTGGAACATAGTACACTTCAAGGAGTTCGATTCCTTTTCTAGGGGAGCAAGGATCAAGAGGGAGTTGACATAACTATACAACTCACAAAAAAATGGGGTTACAGAGAGGAAGAACTGGTCCATCATTAAGACAACCAAAGTAATGATCCATGGCATGGATCTACCCATGTGTCTTTGGGAAGAGGCATGCAATATGGTTGTGTACATTTTGAATAGGTGCTCTCACAGGATCTTGAAGGAAAAGACACCATAAGAAGCTTTTACTGGTGAGAAACCATAGGGATCACATTTTTGTGTTTTTGGTTTTCCTGTGTATATTTATTGTCACATCCCTTTACGCTACCTAGATTAAAAAATATCAATATGAATTCGAATCCCTTAAACTTTAGATCCATTAAGACTCACATATGCATACAATTAAATAATACAATGGAAAGAAGCATGCATAAACTCGATTCCATTTTTAATTTCATTCATAAGTAGAAATTAGACTTAAATTGTAGAGTTATAAACAGATATTGAACACTTATCTTTTGACCAAGATGGTCCAAGAAATTGGCTGTGTACGAGAAGTTTTCCAACCAATCATAGGCATCCATTGCAAATACCACCCCCAAGTCAGGCTATGAGGTCACTAGGGCGAAGGAAATCAACTACAGACTCATAGGTCACTCATCCAACCCAATTGTTCTAAGGCTCAGCCAATCTGTTCACAACTAAATAGTCTAGGAAACCATCTAGCCATCAAACAATCATGGCATTCTCATCCATTGCCCACACAACACAAGGAAGAAATCTCCCTTCTCTATTCAATAGTCCCCTGGGGGTATTCTTCGTTCTAGTACTCTTAGTGTAGGCAAGAAGATCCCACCCTATTTTTTATCTTTTGGAATAACTTGGTAGAAATATACTTTGGCTTTAAAGCACCCAATGATTATCAACTAATAGGGGAAAGGGAGGTTTCCTAAATGACCCAACCTCTATGCTCCTTTAAGTCCATCCATATCTCTTCCTAGGTCCACAGGTTTCTCTTCCATAGCCGGTTTTGGTCATTTTCATGTTTGAACTTTGTATCTTAGTCTAAAACACGAGGTTGCAGTTTTTAGAACTTGGGTTGTGCTTGAACATGAGAATCATGAGTGTGAATTCCAAAGGAGAGAATGTGCATGAGACTAGAGGAGGTTTAGATTCCCATGAGAGTGGGAAACATATTTCCACGAGGATGCATACTTTTACACTTCCCCATGATGAGTGTACACAACTCTCATGCCTTCATAACTATGTGAGGTAGACTTCATCACTAACCACCACATGCATTCAATGATTAGCTTCTAAGTCAAAGATAGTGGGTGATAATTAAAGAACATGATAAAAAGGTAGGCATTAGGAAACATAGGATTATTTCCACTCATTGGGGCCCCTTTCCTCTTTCCCTCTAGTGGACTCATAGCCCTTCTTGTGCACTCTACAATCATGTTGGACCTTTATATTAATTTTTGAAATAATATTTACATATCTTGAGTATATCATGGAAGCTTCACCACATGGTACATGGAAAACATATTTACAACAATTACATGTCTAGCCATTCATTGGTCAGGCTTTGGTCTTGAACTTTGCACTAGGAATGCATACAACATATTTACATCATTTACACTCGGGGTCATTTTATTTAATCTCATTTAGCTTGACTCCCATCATTATAAACACTTATTTACAATTTATACATAATTTGATCTAATAGATCTAAGGGGTCAAAACCGAGGTATTACACTTATATTCATGATAAGAAGAGTTCTAAGCTTGAACCTTCTAGCATGAAGGGTATTTTTTTGGGATACAATGAGACCTCCAAGGATTACTGGATTTACCCTGCAACACAATAGAACACAATGATCAGCCGAGATGTGAAGTTCGATGATGATGCGTGGTCTTCTAAGTCTTAGGAGCCTCCTATAGAGGGAGAGGAGGGTGAGTAGAGTGTTGTCCTAGGTGTTGATTCACAGAGTACAAAAATACCATAAGTAGATTAGTTAGGTTCTAGTGTAGGAGTAGATACTTAGTATCCCTTAGTACAACTAGAAAGCCAAGATGGCTTACTCAGACATTGCAAGAGGCGCAGGAGCAAGTTGGAGATCCAAAGACTTCATTTCAGGTGTGTCATCCTCCTAAGAAGTTTCTTAATTATGTTGCACTAATGTCTTCCATCGTTGATTCAAAGCCTTATAATTTTAAGGAGCCAAATTTAGAGTAGTTGCAGTGTTCCTTAACCCTTGAACTTGAGACACAACCAAGTATACTGAGAATATAACTGCAATAACTAGATACAAGAGATAATAAGATGAAAGATGTAAAAGATACCCTTGTATTAAGATAATTAGAAGAAGGAAATAATGCTCACTTGCCTCTTAAGGTGGGGCAACCATTCACTGAGTAGAGCTCCAAATACAACAACACAAGACAAACATTCCATAGCCTCCCATCTCTTTAAATATCTTTTTGTAGAAAAAACCCTAACTACTTGTGGTCCCATCACTAATGGGTACCAACTACCTAGTGGGCCTTATAAAGTAGACCTTTTATATTAAATAACTATCCATTACTATCTAATGGGCCTTATTCAAAGAGGATGACCACATACAACAATTATTTAATTTCTCGCTAACCTAAAGTAGGGATTAGGGTAGGACTCTAACATGCCCTCCCCCTTCAAAAGTAGCATTGTCCTCAAGGCTGAAGATGAAGAGATTGTTGCTGAATCATGGTTGGTTCCCATGTGGCATCTTCGAGTGGCATGTCTTTCCATTGGATTGGTACTTTGTTGATTGAGTGTTGGCACAATTGATGGTCTCTGGTAACCAATACTGCTTCTGACTGAAATCAAATGGAACCTTCTTCATCAAGTTTTGGTAAGCTGGTTTGCACCTTGCACTTCAATCCCATGACCTTCTTTAGATAAGACACATGAAATATTGGATGAATTTTGGAGTGGGATGGAAGTAGGCCACTTGTCCAATGCGCTAGATGATCTCATAGGGTCCATAGAACTTTGGTGCTAATTTTTTAGGTGTTTTGTCTTTGAGTGATGTTTGTTTATAAGGTTGAAGGCGAATAGACACTTGATCCCTTGTTGCAAAAGAACATTTGGAGTGATGTTGGTTTGCTTGTTGCTTCATTCTATTTTGAGTTTGTTACCACACGATCTAGCACCTTAGTGCAAAGCCCTCACAAGGCACAAACACTAGTGGAACATCGAAAGGTGTCACCACTGTCACCTAGGCAACAACTTTCCTCTCTTTAGTGAAGGAGAAAATCCAATACAAGGGAGGCTTCCCCAGTATCCTCCAAGAATCCCTAGGCAAGACACAATCAAGTCTAGGGCCTCCCGGTTAACTACTCAATCTACCACCAATGAATAAGCTAGACAAAGTATGGATAAGGTGGTGAGTAAAATCAATTTCCAGATTTGAAGAGGTGAGGATCTAGCTGTTGTAAAACTTGGAAAAAGATATTAAATTACAGCAGGAAAGCAAGTTATTACAGCAGCAATAAATCAACCCTTTATCATGTAATAAACCAATGAAATAAGAGGGCTAAACCATGGACTAAATTAGGGTTTTATTCATCAACAAAATCAGAAATTTAAGAGGCATATAACAGCCCTAAAAACCCTAGATGTCCAGCCCTAGATTGCTCTAATGACAAATCAGCAAAGTATTTTAGGGTTTTACAATGTTTATTAGGTCAACAACATGCATAAAAAATTAAAACGTCTAGGTTATTTATGGCTGGAAATGAAAATTTGTTACAAAACCCTAAAACAGTAAAAAAAGAGTAATTTTCAGAATTAAATGATTGACTATTGGGAGAGTGACTAGTGCCTAAAATATTTTTGGGCATATGGGGTCAATTAAGGACTCCTTTGGAGAGAAGTGAGTGGATTTTGAGGGTGATATCTAGAGCTTGTTCACTACTAACCCTAGAAGATCCTCCTCAAATATTAAGGACAATTCAAGGGAAGGTTCTTTACTAGTAACATTCAAGAGCTTTAATAAGAAGGGATTGTTCAAGAAAAATCCAAGAGAATGCTCAACCAACACTGGAGAAGCAACATTACACTTAAATGCATTCATAAACAAAACCACAAGATGACAAGAGACCACTTACTCAAGAAATATTTCATCCATCAAAACCCTAGCAATGAATATCCATGTAGTAGCAAAGAATCCACAAGCACTTCTTCTCCAAAAATTGCTCTAACTAGCCATCCATAGCATTTTTCATAAGAGAGAATGTAGAAGTAGACAAGTAGTGATGTATCTACACAAGTAGCAATGATTTACAAGTGAGAAGTGCTTCTCTTATTTATTTGAGAGATATAAATCCCTACTTACACAATAAAAGCCATAAAAACATAAAATAATGCCTTTATCTCTCTCAAACCCTAGAGATAAGGCAACACTACATAAAAAATACATGATACATGAGTGGATAGGTCACTAAGACACCCAACGATACCTCCAAAATGATGTAAAGTAGCTCAAACATCAAATTGTCCCTCATAAATGTGATCTAGATCTCACATGTGTGGCCTCATGAAAGGGACGACTCACTTCAAAGTGATGTCCAGGGGCTCAAAAGTGAAACATTGCCATGAAAGGGTGCAACATTTCATCTCCAAGAGGTGTGTCATATCCTCGAGAGGTGCAATGTCTCATCAAAAGGTGCCAACTCATCATCAAGAAGCCCAATGTTTCATCAAAGGTGCCCCATCATCATAAAGGTGCAACATCCCATCATCAAAAGGAACAATCATCATGTAAAAGGTGTCATGTCCTCTCTCCAAGTGTAATGTCCTCATGTAAGGGTCCAATGTCCTCTAGAGAAGGTGAAACACCCACAATCAAGTGGTGGGGAGTCGGGACGACCTCCATGGAAGTGTGCTAGTAGCCCCTCAATATCCTCCAAAGGATCCAAGTGTAAACCAAGCATGTGGCCATATGCAATCCATCATTTGAGGAGGGGCTCATGTAATCCAATGCACCATGAGGACCAAAGACAAGGTACACAATTCAAACACAAAATATAAAGTGAGCTATGTCAATGCAAAATCCATTAGATATGGGTAGGTCATTATTAGCCCCTATTAGCTTACAAAGTTATACAATTTTCCAAGTTTAGGTATGGGAAGGTCATTATTAGCCCCTATTAGGTCTGCCAATACCTAGGATAAGAAGTATGTCCCGAGGAACCCATCAAGGAGTATGTACAACGGTATGTGGTATGGATTGGGGTTTACTTCATGGGTGGATTATCATTGACATGCAAGGCCATGCATGATAGTCATCCTCATGAGCGCCTTTGTAGAGGCAACGCTTAGGCAATGAGGTACTCTTTCCTTGGCACTATGTCTTTTCAAACCCCTGTTTTCCTTTTTCTTTATTGCTTCAACCTTTTTTGGCTTTTGACATCTGATTTGCTAAGTCCTTTGTTAGGTATGCATTCATTGCATAGGACTTGGGGTGATGGCCTCATAGCAAGGGGTTATAGCTCACGCTTCACTCTTTCTTGGCTTTTAATACTTTACTTTTTTTGTTTGTTTCTTTGCCTTGCATTTTGAATTAGGTCTTTTTCTCTTTCTATATCATTTTTTTTTATAAAGCTGCATCAACCTTGGGCATTCAAGCCCCTTCTTCTCATGGGATTCTGAAGCATGGATTTTTTTGGGATACATGTAACAACCAACCCAAAAGAAAGGAAAAATGAGAAAAGACAGATGGAATATGTTATGCATGGTAAGGGATATGGACACGTTACCCCCATTTAAGGCTCCCCAATAGTACAACTTTTCCCAAGAGTGACAACACTTGACTAGGAGATGATGATGACCACCAAGGTCAAACAAGGAAAAAAGTATAAATTCAAAGCATCATGATTCATTATCCAATTCAACCCATGATTACCATTTTCATGCCCCAAACATTGACATTATCACTCGATATGAAGTGTCAAAACAATGTACCTCAGTATGTAATGCACCATGTCATTTGATGTGAGTGAGTTGAGCATGTAATGGAAGGCATTTGTGGGCAACTCTCTGTGGAGAAATCTAGAATGTGATCATCGGAATTGCTGTCTAGAATGTGGATCATGGAGAAGAAATCTCCTCTAGTTACCCCTAGAAGTGAGAGGGTAATAGAGCCATAACCAAATTGTCTTTTAGTATGCAGAGAATGGCTTCTCTAGTGTGGAGTGTGTGATCGACTACCTAAACCTTGGAGGTGCCTAGTAAATATAAGTGACTGACAATGGTGTTTGGCCATAAATAACTTCATATGGGGTCATTTTGGTGGCTACATGATAAGAGGTATTGTACCACCATTATGCAAGGGGAGGCCATTGTGCCCATTGGTGTGGTTTTTCGGAGGCAAAGCATCTCAAATAGGTTTCTAAGCACTTGTTGACCACTTCAATTCAACTATCTGTTTGGGGGTGATATGTAGTGCTCATTTTTAGCTGGGTACCTTGTAGTTTAAACAAATCCTACCAAAATTTGCTGGTGAAGGCAGGGTCTCGATCCGAGACAATGGAAGTAGGCATGCCATGTAACTTAAATATTTGATCCAAGAATATTTGGGCAGCTGAGGAGGGGGTCAATGGATGTGGTAAGGCACAAAATGAGCATATTTGGAGAGAATCAAGTAGCAACATGATCACGAATTTGTTGTTGGCCCTTTTCAGTCCCATTATAAAATCCATAAAGATGTTAGTCCATATATGTGTTGGGATTGGTAGTGGTTGCAATGCCCTTGGAATTTTTGCTGTCTCACCCTTGTTTCTTTGGAAAGTGTCACAGGTTGCCACAAAATCCTGGATGTCATTTTTCATGCCCTCCCAAAAGAACGAGCGCTTAGTTCGCTCATATGTTTTATGAAATCTAGAGTGACCTGCTATAGGCGATGAATGAAATTCCTCTAAGATCCTTTGTTTTAAGGAGGAATTCTTTACTAGAACAATGTTCCCTTTATATCACAATGTATCTAATTGCCATGTATACCATTTAGGAGGGTTGGGATCTTCTTAAACCCTGTGGATGAGTTGAACGACAGTGTCATTTGCCAACCATTTTTGATGGGCTTCCTCGACTCAGCTTAGAACAGATAAAGATAAGGCAAAGAGGTATCCATCCTCCTCAAATTGTCAAGATAAAGCATTGGCTACCACATTTTCTTTACCCTTATAGATAATCGCATAATCATACCTAACATCTTGGTGACCCACTTATGTTTCTCTGGTGAGGATAACCTTTGTTTGAAAAGTACTTCAGACTATGATGTCCAGTCTTGATTTGGAAATGTCGCCCTATGAGATATGGATGTTGAATCTCTACTGCATGTAGGATGGCCATCATCTCTTTCTTATATGTGGATTTACCCAAATTGCGGTCACACAACTGCTTACTGGTGAATGCCAAGGGGCACCCTTCTTGCATCAACTCCAAGACCTCTGCCGAGGTATCACATTCCAAGAAAAAAGTCTGAGTAAAATTTGGCATTGCAAATTGGAGTAGTGCAGATGACATCCTTTAAAGTTGAGAAGGCATGTTCAATGGCTGCACTCTAGATAAAGGCATTACTTTTAAGTAGTGAAGTTAAGAGAGCAATAATTCTTCCATAATTTTCCACAAACTTCTTGTAGTAGCTTGTAAGTCCTAAGGATTCATCCAAGCTCTTCAAGGTCTTGGGATGGGGCCTGTTATCCCCATTTTGTGGATAACTAAGGAGATTATGTCTCGAGGCCCTTAGGTTGCAGATATGGAGTGCTGAGAAGACTACATGGCCAACACTACCCTTTTGCTGCTTGCATAGTTGGAAACCCCTCTCACCACCACACATGGTCGCAGATTTCTAGATGGCATCCACCACATCAGCTGGCTTTTGGAAGGTAGTGGGCCTTGCTCCATGAGGTACAAGTCAGTATTATGGTGAGCATCATTTCAATATTTAAGCCATTTAAGTATGTTGTATCTTAGATTGCTCTAGATTTCATGATATATGCTTGGACATTATGCCTTTTTCCTTGCTTCTGTTGAAATAATGTAACTGCGAAGAGCATTCTTATTATTTTGTTATTGGATTAAATCCCCATTGTGGATTAATCATGTCATTATTATTATTTTTATTATTAGATTAATCCCCATTGAGGATTAATCAAGTCGGTAAT
>ML796007.1:110044-138094 GCA_009831015.1 Picea engelmannii | reverse complement strand
ACTCTCCCAATGAAAACATCCCAAGGTACCTGACCTAACTATGATCCATGCAAACTTATTACATTATTAACCCACGCAGGGGTGCGGAAATTTCGTTTACAAAATTTTGTGTTGGAGCATAAAATGCCCAAGTAGAACCAATACTGTCTTCAACATACTTGCATCTAATGATGCATACTTCATGGCACATGAGTTTACCCCCTGGCTGAATAGGCGGTCAACAAAGTTCATCCAGGAGGTAATCAATAACTGGGATAGGAAATTTTTCCTTGATGGTCAACTTTTTGAGAGACTGGAAATCAGGACACATGCACCAATTACCTTCCTTCTTTAATACCATGAACACTGGTGATGAGTAAGGGCTAGTACTGGGACGTATGACTCATGCCTCTAACAATTCCTTAATTACCTTTTCAATTTCATTCTTCTATGCAAAAGGGTATTGATAAGGATGCACATTGGGTGGTTAAATCCCTAGAATGAGGGGAATACCATGGTCATGCTCCCCACGTGAAGGTGGTAAACCTTGTGGTGTTTCAAATACTTGTTGATGCCTAGAGAGGACCAACTGCAAATTAGGGTGAATATCTTGTGGGGGGTTGTCCACTACTTGTATGGCATTGAGTTGTGCAATAATACTCAAGTGGATTTTCTTCAATAACTTCTACATACAATGAGAGGTGATAATTTTAGGGGAACTAGATGCAAGCCCCTTGAGGGTATGTTTCTCCCCTTCTTGAGTGAAGCTCATGTACAAATCCTTGAAATCCATGGTGACAGGTCCCAAAGTGTGTAACCATTTTGCCTCGAGAACTATATCTCAAATGCCCATTTCAATAGCAAACATGTGAGTTTTGAGATGATACTTGCCAATTTGTAGTTTCACATTTTCCCATCATACATCATCATACATCATTCACTCATCATGTATTTCACTCTTGTGTAAAGATGTGATCTTGACGAGTGCGCACTAGTCCTCTCTCTCTCTCTCTTGTCGCTAGGTTTTTTTTATCTTCTTTGAGTATCTTGAAAGTCTAGGGTTAGGATTTATCCTTTGGAAATTTGAGATTAGGGTTTTGTGATAAAACCCTAGGGCATTTTTTGTGAAGAAGAAGAGAAGATGTCTTGCCTTGGAGGACTTGTTGGAGTGATTCTTGCATGTTTGAGCTCCTTGGTTGAGCTAGGGTTTTCATTATTTTCCTAGCTAGGGTTTTAGAGAGTGAGTGGTTTATACTATCCTTGAGAGAAGGCTATGGTATGTACATGAACTTCATCTTGAGCATATTATTGAAGTTTTCAGCTGTCCAAAACTTGTGCAGTTTCCAGATTTTATTTTCTGCTATATATGTTCTTCATGGATTATTATTTACAGCTATATGTCTTGATGATTTGACATAAATAAAAGGACAATTTGTTGAGTGATTTGACATCATCATTGAAGAATTTGAGTGGCTGTTTTTCTGCTTCTATATCTGCTGTTTTACTTCCATTATAACTGCTGTAAAAGTGAATTTTCAGATCTGGTTTATGTGTGATAAGTTGCCATAGAGGGCCGGAAATTTATTTAGACATTTTGGTATCTTTTCTCCTTGGATTGCCTAGAAGATTGGGCTGGTAGGAAGTGTAATATTGTTCTATTTCCATTGCTATTTTATTCTATATTTCATAAGAGCCCTAAGGATGAGATTCATGGGGTAAAGATCTAGGAAACCTCTAGGTTTAGAGGTGAAATTTTCTTTTTTGTTTTAAATCTCCAATTCGGAAAGATTCTACCACAACAATGTCCTTGATTTGGCCTAGCATGCTGTCCATCTGCCATACACCTTCTCAGTTACCAACTAATATGTATTTGCAAACCAAATCATATTTTAAATAGGCTTGGTAAACTACGAAACATATGTAACCTATGCCCAAAACTGAATGTCAAGATTGGTGCCCTCCACCTCATGAAATTCATGTCTATCAGATGTAGATGCAGCCCTGTCTTTCAAACCCTGCCATAATTCACTTGAGAGCATATTAACCAATGCCTCTCTTGTCTTCAAAAGGTGCTTGAATGTGACGTAATAGCTAGCAAATTTGGTCTTTGCAATCTTAAGTAGCTCCAACTTAGAGTGATTGTGGAAAATGTTTTAAGCATTTTATCATCCTGTTCCCTTTCTTGTATAATCCACCAATCCATATATAATCATGGTCCTTCATCTTGATAATATCACGCATCAGGAGGTTCAATGTGTGAACCAAACACCCTGACAAAAATATGTTAGGGTACATATCCTCAATGATTGCTCCCATTGCCTTACAATTAGTAGCATTATTAGTGATGGCCTGAAGGACATTGTAAGGCCCAATCTTTTGAATGGTTTTAATTAAAGGGTGCTGCAATATTTATACCGGTCTTGTAATTATCTAAGTAGTCATGGGTTGAAAGGAAGACCACACCACTAGTAGACACACCAAGAATATTTATCAATGCCTGCCTTTAATATTTGTCCAACTATCAAATATAATGGATACCCCATATTCGATCCAATCATTTGTAAATTTTCCTAGAGAAAAATGGATTTTGGCTCTTTCATGGTCAAGTCCCATGTTTCTAGCTTTGCCATACTTGAGGTCCTTGTATCCTTTAGGGGCATTGTTGATGGTTTGTACCATTTCATGCCAATAGAGTGAATGAAGAACAATGGTATGTCACATGCATAGAGAATGCTAAACACTTTTTCATCCACATCCACACAACCTTGGTCAAGGAAATCTGATATCGTTTGATGCCTTGAATGCATGGATGAGAATTCACTAGCATGGAGGGATGGGGATCAATCACCGAACATTCTATGTCATCCTGAAGTCTGAGATTCAACCCTTGACTTTTTGGATTTGTTTTGTGCTTCCTCCTCTTCTCTCTTCTATTTGTTTCTATCTTTTGTTGGCACTTTATCGCAGGTTTTGATTCCTATAGTCTTCTTTTCATCCCCTGGCATAATCCCACAAAGATGCTTTCTCACATGGGTACATGAACCTATGTAAGTTATATTACAATGGGAGCATGTAAATTTTGTGGTTCCGCCTCCTTTCCCTCCCTCAAGGGTGTTGAACTCTCTTTGGGTTTCTTTCCATCATCCCCTTCCATTTCTTCCTCCTCTTGGTATGTGCTATTGCTTACTTCTTCCTCCTCAGCACTGGTATTTTGGTTTCCCAACACCACCATCATAATAAAAAATGGAACCAAAAGGATAAACCACATACCCATCATGCTTCTTGAGAATAACTTGCTGCCAGCAATAGAATGATGGAGAAAGAAAATTGGGAAGGCATAGGAGAAGAGAACATTCAAGTATTCAATATAGAAAATATACTAGGTTACAACACATGAAAAAAAACAAAACAAGAATGGGCTTAGAGCCTACCTCTTCAGCTCTCCAACGGTGATTGAATGCAACTATTGCAGCCTTCAATATCCCTTCCAAGCTCTCACAACTTTGCTCCTCAACAACTAGCAAGAAGCCCACTCAAAACCCTAGCCAAGATGAGTGAAATAAGAAATAAAATGAGAGAAATGGAGTGAAAAGAGTGTTTTAATTCATAAAGGAACCCTAGCCATGGCTTACTTAACCTTTTGAAACCTTGCCATGGTTCCCACAAGCACCAAAATAAATAAAAAAGTTTCCTTGGTCTATGGGAGCTAAGAGGGAGCATCTCGAGAGTGCTCTAGAAGTGGCTAGGGAGTGCTTCAGGAGCAGTGCTCTTGGAGCCCTCCCCGCCGTGGTAGGGAGTGCCTCAATATCTCTGGAAGGGATTAGGAAGCCCACTTCCAAGTGTGCTTCCTAATTGCTCCCTCTCGGAGCATGCTTCATGAGCAAGGGGGACGGGGGGTGTTCCCCCACAACCTAGTCCCTGACAAAATCCCTATATTCATGACAATGGATACATTTAAGCGGTATCTGTTTATTGTCATGTTTTTGCTTAAATGTTCAATCAAGAACTTCAGGAGCAATGCTCTTGGAGTCCTCCCCGTCGTGGTAGGGAGTGCCTCAATATCTTTGGGAGTGATTAGGAAGCGCACTGCCAAGTGTGCTTCCTAATTTCTCCGTCTCGGAGCATGCTTCATGAGCGAGGGGGGGTGGGGGTGTAACCCCACAACAGTCCCTGACAAAATCCCTTTATTCATGACAATGGATACATTTAAGCGGTATCTGTTTATTGTCAAGTTTTTGCTTAAATGTTCAATCAAGAACTTCTAATGATTGCCTATGGAAGGCCTTTATCCAAGTTTTCATTAAGACATATTCTAGCACTAGTGTGAGTACTTTCTTTGCTTAGATTGGTATAGGACCATCTTAAAAGTTCTTAGAGAATTTCCAATTTTCCTAAAGATTCTATCATTCCACATATATATTTACAAAAAGGTTACCTTGACCAAAATTGGGACCTCCGAGGGAAATTCTTTCATGGATTCAAAGCTGAGGGACCAAAAGTTAAAGTACAGACCAATTCTCCCCAGAATCCAGGGGCTTCTATAAAGATTTTGTCTTTCTATGTTGTCCTCAAACATTGCAACAAAGAAATATTTTCTCCAGGAGATAACTTGCACATCTTGTGATACCTTTGTTTCTTAATTCCCATGTACCCAGGCTTTTAGACTTTTGAGTTGAAGCCATAGAATATTGAACTTACCAATGAGGGCATTGCTGCAGCTGAGCCTCTTCTTCCTGAATATCTTTAAGATTTAGATCAAAGGGAGGAATTTGCTTATTGGCTTATTTCTCACTGATTCTGATCTTTCCTGCCGCAGATCAATCAAGTCCTTAAAGATACCAAAAGTGTTTTATTGGCAAGGCAGACAGGCCACACTATATCTCCTGTCCATAGAATCGGGTGGATTCTTCCCCCCTAGACAAGGTTGAGATTGGGAAAGAGGGAATCTGCAGCAGTTTGGAACCCCTAGGCTACTTGGAAATTGTCTCCTTTAGCCAATTATTTATATTTAGCTATTTATTGTTTATAATTTGATATCTTTCTTGAATTTATGTCATACATCTGTAGTGAATCAGACTGCTGATATTTAGGCTTCTGTTTTAGGCAGACAATCCTTCTGGTATGCTGATATTTTATTTTTAGAACTGTAAAAGTGATGAATCTTCTCTTTAATCTTCAAGCATGAACTGGATATTTTTGTTTCAACTTAGTAGTTTAGAGTGAATTTTCATCATCTTCTATGATTGTGCAGTTGTGGTGGCAGATGTATTACGGCAGAGTATACAGACAAGTTAGGGGAGTTAGCTAAGTCATATGGACTGAAGGTTCATGTAGATGGAGCTCGCATATTTAATGCTTCCACGGTAAGTAATTCTTATAAATCTTCAATTTAAATGGCATCCCCGAGCTAGCAAGTCTAGAGCATGTAGGGGAGACCTAGCATTTTTTGTGTCACAGACGTTGCATCTTTGATATAATTCTAATTTAAAACTTGTATCCAGAGAAATTATTGATTCTTTAATTGTGAATTTAAATCTCGTAAGCATAAGTAGAACCTGTGAATTCTCTGCTTGATAAACCAGGTTGGCTGTCGTAAGTGAAATGCCCTTTGAGGTATGTACTATGTAGAGCTTATCTGTTTTTTTGCAAATACTGGTTCCTAATACCACAATGTTTTTGTTTCAGGCATTGGGGGTTCCTGTTGATCGGCTTGTTAGTGCTGCTGATTCTGTTTCGGTATATTTTGATCAAATATTTTTCTTGGCCTATGGTTTTGATATCTTGAGATCTTGATTTTACTATAGTCAGTTTTTCCTATTTGTTGCCTTAGGTTGGCGACTTTATTTTTCAGATTATTTTAGAAATTTTCTTTTTGTTATCTATGATCATTATAATGTTCCTATCCAGTTTATGCTTTCCAGAATAGGAACTTTCAAATTCTAGGATAATGTTACCTAATATAGTTGCCTTATTCATGAAGGAAATGTTTTGGATACATTGACAATCTGATAGCTATATGTCATAGTGCAGGTGTGCTTGTCAAAGGGTTTGGGAGCTCCAGTTGGATCTGTCATTGTGGGTTCGCAAGAATTCATTGCAAAGGTTGGTGTTTCAACATTCTAACATATTGAGGTAACAATAGATGAGGCCATTACTGGTTTCTGCATGATGCAGAAGGTTTTTTTTAACCGTCTGGGCTTTATGTGAGTTTTTCTTTGTTTTAGAAGTTAAATATTAAATTTCAATGACCCAGGTTCAAACCCCAGTGGGCATAGACCCCTGGATTATAAGCTGGCCAAGTTTGATGGGTTTCATATGTAGTGTTAATTCAATAAAAATATATTAATTCTTGACAACGTTATGGGAAGTGTTGAAAATTTTTACCTGTTGCAGCTTGCAAGTTTAAGAATATTCATGTAATCTGATGTAGGCAAAGAAGCTTCGGAAGACTTTAGGTGGGGGGATGAGACAAGTTGGAGTATTGTGTGCCGCTGGACTTGTTGCATTGCATGATATGGTTGGTCGGCTTAAAGATGACCATCATAAGTGTCGGATTTTGGCAGGTAATGTTTGAGCTCCCTTCTTTGAAATTCATGTAACAAAAACATAAAATGTAAAATTGAAAGTAATGTAGAACCTTTATGATATTTTGGAAAAGAAAGTATATCAAATTATGATTGGTTCTATTTGGGATGGGTCAAGTTTTGGAAAGGGGGATTTGGAAGAAATGCATGCCTCTTTTTATCCATTATCCTTGGAAAGATTTGTGGGTAAGCTAGTTGCCTCCATTTTTTTGCCAACTTCACTTATTATGTGGTTTATAAAAGCCTTAGTTGCCTTATCTGATAAGTTACTACTACCAGGGTAAAGTTACCTATTATTCCCTTGGGCAGATGCAATCTCTTTCTATCCTTGTCTTGTTATTTGCATATTTCCTTGTTGACTAGTAATGACTTTCATACGTCACCCTGTTATATTCTAGGACATTCACCCTTATACCTCTATCTTCCTTTTCTTTCTTTGCTAATAGATAACAAACGTTTACTCATTTACAAGATTCATTGGTTACTTATTTTCACTTTCTGAAAATCCCTCTTATATTAGTCACGTTGTGCTTGCAAGCTGTATGTGACATTATACCTTTAACTTGGTCATTTCTTATAGCAAGATCATCCATCAACATCCTCCTTATCTTTGTTCGTTGATAACAAAGCTTTACTTTCTTCAGTATCTCCCTTGTAGAAGACAAACCTCTTGTTTGTCTGTTGTTCATTCTAATCCATAGTTATAGGTTCTAACCAATCTTTTATAGGTTTCTTTTCCACACTAGAGTCACATAAAGAAAATAAACTTGGTGTTACAGAGTTAGGGTGAATGTAGACCTGCTCAAGCTCTATGGCCGTGATGCTCAAGTCTAGTATTGTTTGTGTAGTAGATGGTCCTACACCTGGAAGGAAAACTATATTGCTAGGCAAACCTTCCACGGATTTCCTCCTTGAATTGTCAGTGCTATATCTTCACTACTATTATTTATATACTTGTAGAAATCTCACATATGACTCCACCTCTTCACCAAATAGATACTATTAGCATATATCATGAATTTCTCTTATGCACAACATCATGGCCCATTTCATCTACTATTGGAAATACAAGAGTTAATATCAGTGTAATATTTGATCGTAATTTGTGGTTAAATGGTATGTCAAATAGAAGCTTGGCAAATTATCTCCTTTTTCTCTTTGCAGAAGGTTTGAATGGCATTGATGGGCTTCATGTGAATCTTGACGCGGTTCATACAAATATTGTAAGTGTCTTTGATTTCCACATAGTTTTGACATCATAAAGAAAGGTAGTTGTGCTTTTTTGCATTTCCTCCTTTTGTTTTTGTGATGATCATAAAGAAGGTTCCATGGTTAATTGTAGAAACTTAGAAAGTAGCCATGGCAGTACCTTTTGGCTCTTGTACAACTGTTGGGGATATAACCCTACCATTTGCTTTCTCGAAGCAGGTCTTTGTCAATATAACTGCTGATTCAATCCCTGGGGCAGAAGAGCTTTGTGAAGCCATGAAGCATGAAGGTGTTCTTGCAATTCCTATGAGTCATACCAGGTGGGTACTCCTATGTTCAAGAAAAAGTTGGTTCCATATAGAGTTAGGTTAGGTTAATTCTGTAAATCACTTTGACTGGCTATGAATTTGATCTTATACCCATACTGCAGGAATATACCCTTACACTGAAAGAGCATTATTTCTTGGAAATAAACAACTTCAATAACTTAACTATGCAAGTTTGATTAACTGACCCTGCAGCACTCTGTAATCTGATTTTTTTTAGATTTAGTATAGGCTAACCACCATCTATTGCATTTAGAAAATGGACTAATTACAGTCTCAATATTTTAATCTAGAGAAACAAACAGCAAGTGAAAGATATATGGCTATGAGAGGAAGCGTACTTAGGATTGATGTCTACAAACTGCTAGATGTAATGAATGATCTAAAAACAGAGCATGCTTGCATGAATTTGAGCTTCCCTTGTTCGTCTCAGATTTGCAAATCGTGTGACCTAGTATGTATCTTGAATGCTTTAATTCCATGTTGATCCCCAGATGTAAGGAGTTATGTAATTATCCTATTTGAAGACCCTTGCTGCCTACTTCTACCTTGATGTTTTAATTGCTTAACATTGACAACTGCACAGACAACTCAAATCTCGATGTTTTGAGCTCTCCCGAGTGGAACAGATAATGTAATAACCTGATTCCAAGGTCATGGGGTGTGCCTATGCATGTGTTTATATCGATATATAATGTTTGACTTGCTAGTACTAGTGGGTCATTCCAAAAAACTTGCTGGGAAGGTTATAAATACCCATAAAAGAGCCATTTGGGCTCATTTTCACCATTTTGGTCAGTTTTGTACTCGCCGGATTTTCCCCCAGCCGAGTCAAATTCTCTACACTTTTGCCTCAGCGAGTTTTTTGCCAAGCCCAATCTGATAACTATGGTGCATTAAAATTGAGAATTCCTTTCATAAAGATGATCCTTAGAACCAATTTATTTGATTGACGATTCTTAACATATACAAAACTCACCTGGAACTCATATTAACTTCCAGAATTTAGTGTTTCCTTTCAGGTTATATCTTACCAAATATACGCCTTTTTATATTTCATTTGATTTTGCAGATTCAGATTTGTCACACATCATCAGATCTCGGAGGATGATATCCGATACACGTTAGCATGTTTTAAGGTAATTCTTGATCTTTTACGTCCCCTCAGTTTGAACTAGTTGATATTGTCAGTTTTCGTATTTGTCTGTTTCAGGTCGTTAACTATTATATGAAACTGGTCAGAATAAGTAATAACGTGTTGCCGCTTTGCACAACTTTCACGGACTGGGTTTTAATTAGATGAGTCGAATTTCCTGAATAGTGTTAGAGATTACCATTTCAATTCATTTCTTTACTTGTATTGTCTTGCAAGTCATCTTGAACTTTTGCCCCCTTATGTTTGTTACATATTTTGCCCATCTATGAATTATGGGTACTAATGGTTTGTATATTCTCAGAATCATTTTCAGGGTACTTTGTTACGGTCGCCAACAGTAAGTGAAATTGCATGAGGTTTCGAAAAAACAAGACAATTCATGTATATCTGTTAAGCTGTTGATAAGCAGTAGATTGTAAAGCTTGTCGCAACCAAGTGTGTGATTATTTACTTCCGAGAAAATTGAAACTTGTATAATTGTCATGAAAACTTAGTGCTGTTTCGTTGGTATATATTATTTGGGTAAAATTTAAAACATTAATGTAATTGCTTTTGTGTGATTCTCTTAAAGGAAATGGTGCGATTCCTAATGTCCGAGAGATGATTCAAGCTCAATATAATTCTAGCATTGCTTGTTATCTATATTCTGTTTGCCTCTTGTTTCCTATAAGAGAACAATTACAATGAAAAGCTGTGCCTTTTTCTGTGATATGAAGAATATTTGAAGGGAGCACGTGCCAACTAAGATATGATACATAAGACTTAATCTCATATACTCTTACAGCAATTGGGAAATTTCTCAAGAACAATAAAATAGGTCATGGGAAATTTCTCAAGAACAATAAACAAGGTAAATTCTTAATTTTGCAGAGGTTATCACCTTATTTTGCATCAGATTCAAAGTGGAAAGAAGAGTGAAGTGGAACTAGGCTAGTTGATAAAAAATTAAACTAGCTTGCATGTTGTAATGACACAGCAGACCCTATGTTAACATACTGTTTCCAGAAATGAAATTTAGTTTCAAAGATTTTAATTTTGAATACTTATAAACATTATCAATAAAAAGATGTTCTAATTTTTTTTTATGAGAAAGACATTCATGGCATGGATTGATGATGCTCTAATCATAAGAGAAAGACATTCATGGTATGGATTGATGATAGAAATCTATGAACTAAATTAACGTTTTTATGGACTCTCCGCGAAACACATGAAGAAAAGATATAGAATAATATCACCAACTTGTAATGTAACCTTATACTAGCACCACTTGTTTAGATGCACACCATGACCATCGCTACCTTGGATTTAGTTGTGGTCCCTTAATCTTATGGACCTTCATAACAAGTATTTACCCATATATGTAATTGTGTACTGCTTCACATTTTGGCTTTGGGTAACAACAATTTTAATTCCTTACGGTAATAATTCATTTGCTTAGTATTTGGATATATGTAATTGTGTACTGCTTCACATTTTGGCTTTGGGTAACAACAACTTTAATTCCTTACGGTAATAATTCATTTGCTTAGTATTTGGATTTAGTTATTTGAAGATGTTAGATATGTGGATCCCTGTACCTAGGCTATTTATGTGTCGATAGTGTATGATTTTACCATCATGATGATTATAGTTATGTAATTCCATTTGAATATGTAAATTAAAATGAGAAACTTTTGTACATGAATTCCAGTTCAAGATTTATACTATGTATGTATATGGATGTGATGCATGGTGTAATAAATATATGTTGCTTCATTAATACATAATATGGGTTATTGCCTGAAATTGGTATATATTTATATGTATGTGAGTTATTAGTGAGCTTACCTATACCTTGATGGCCTATGTTATAGTTGAATGGTTGTAGCACCAAGGTAATCTAGATGTCATAGACATCATGTAGATAGTTGCATGCTATCTGATTTACTTATGATTTAATTTATGTGTTTAAACACTATTATGATTTGTGGGTAAGTATGGTTTTGATAGGAAGTAGGTAAGTGTGGTTTTGATAGGATGAAAGGCTTGCTTAGGATGGTTATTCTATGATGTGGTTCTCAGAACAACATGTGTATAATATGGTTGGCGCTCAATGTTAGAATTATGACCTTGATCCTATTAGGAGGGGTGGAGGTGATGCCTCTTGTGTATCCTCTGAAATTTGGAGTCGTGGGAGATCGATGTCAGAGATGCTCCCATAAACATGTGACGACGACCAACGGTTGTCTGCTAGGGAAGTTAGGTTGATATAGCCAACACTTATGGCTTAGGGTTATATATAGAGTTAGGTCAATATAGTTGATGCATCAACTTATTATAGTAGAGGGGGAGATGGAAAATGGAAGATGGAAGTAGAGGTGTAGAGATGATTCTGAGTTGGTTGATATCTTGATAGGAATTGATTATTGAAATACTGAGAATATATACATAAACATATAACCATATATCTAAACTCCTATGGAAAACATTAAATCAATAAAATAGATATAATAAACAAAAGAGAAGAGGGCAAGGAATTTACGTGGTAAAACCTCAAGGCGGGGAAACATCCACGAAAGCAGGATTTCTATTCTCCAAAACTCTCCCAATTACATCAGCTGGAGAACACTCAAGTTTGGAGTTCATATGGGATTCATACAACTCTCAAGCAACACAGAAGCACACTCAATTGAGCCTCATTCACCTCTATTGATGGCAATTACCACCAACTTCAACCCAAAATTCCAGAGTTTTCAACACTCTATCGCAGTCAATATTCGGTTGCTTGTCTGGCCTTTGATCAACACGAATAGGTGTTCAAATTTTTCCTTTTACCTAGAGCGCTGAATTGTGCTCTGTCATAGATAACTCTGTGCGGAATTACCACTCTGCGGATGTACCTCTGCGTGTGGAAGCATCAACAACCAATGTTGACGAAATTTGTCGCAGACAATTCTGCACAAAATTTAGCAAACAATGCGGGTGTGTTGCAGGTTACCTTGCACGTGGAATGCTACAACAATACTAACTTGTCGCAGATCTTTATGGGGAGTTCCACTGCGCCAAATCGTGCCTGTTTGTTCCTGCGAAGACAAATACTCAGGAAATATTATTTTAAACATAATTTTAGAACTTGCTGAAAATAACTGCGCACGGTCTTCCTGCAATCACATAGAGTCATTGTGCCAAGATAGCTTATACATAGAGTTTAACAATTCAAATACACAATGCGACAAAATGGAAACACACAACACGACAACACCACACGCACTATTATTTCTTTTTATCAATGAAGGAGTAGATTTACACAGGAAAGCTCTTTCCTTCTTGGTCTTTTAGACCTGTGCGATCCACACTTTTACATATTCAATCTCACACACTCGCTCCCCTCTGCCTCTTACAAAGCATTCAATATATCTCGAGCCTTCAGATAGCTCACAAACAAATGAATCTTGAGTTATCTTAACAAATGCTTAAACTAGAGATCTGCTCCTAATATTTAGCAACAGACTTAACACTTATGACAAATAACTTGATATCTAATCAAACAAAATCAACGAAAATGTCTTCTAGAGACCTTTCATAATCATTATAGATATAATAAAATAAAGTAGGGAACCAACTCCCTTGGTAAATGTTTTTGATCCTTGATATCAATTCTAGAACTTGTCATATGCTCCTACATCATCTATTATATAGGTTAGAAGGATATGAGATAGATCCCATGATGAATGTGGGATAGACTCACTTTATAATGCTTCATTGTGTATACAAATTGCTTTATCATAATGACAAGCAAAACAATGATAAATGTGGCCTCTAGACAAACTTTAAAACATGTTACATTCTCTCTTAATGTTGACTAGAGGGCTAAAAACACATTTGAAGGAAGATGTCATTATGATTAGAAATCCCCCTTGATGAAAACTTCTCACATCCTCAATAAGTTGTGAATATGAAGAAACTTCGCCTCTATCATAGACTTTGTGAAGATACCCATAACTTGTTATTCAATGGGGCAATACTCCGAATTAATAACACCAAATGCAACCAAGTCCCGAATGTAATGGGTATCAAGGTCAATATGTTTAGTTTTTGAATGATGCATTGGATTATATGCACGCTAAATAAAACTTTGATTGTCATATCTCAACTCGGTTCCTTCTGAATTAGTCCAAGCTCAACAAAGACATGTCGGATCCACATTGCTTCTTTAGTTGCTTCCATAGTTTCCCTATACCTTGCTTCACAAGAAAAAAGAGAAAGTATTCTCAAATTTTTACTAGGCCAAGAAATTGGATCTTACCCAAGTTGAAATATATATCTTGTAGTAGAGCATTTGTTAGTGGCATTTCATGCCCAATCAGAATTGGTATAACCAAGAAGCGAAACAAAAACATTATGAGAATATAAAACACCATAATTGAAAGAACCTTGAAGATATCTGAGAATCCTTTTAGCTTCTTTCCAATGAATTTCATGAGGCTTTTGCATGAACCTTGAAACCATACTAACAACAAATGAGATATCAAGCTTTCTACGAGTCAAACAAATAAAACTTCCAACAAGTTGACAATAGCGTGTGACATCAACAAGAGTGTTTTCACAATCCACTGTTAATTTGACTCTTGACCGAAATGGTATTGGTAAAGGCTTACAATCACCCATGTGAAACCAAGCAAACAAATCCAAAGCATGCTTAAGGCTGAGAAAGGAAGATCCTATCAGCCATATGCCAGACTTGAAGACCCATAAAATAATGTAAAGGCCTAAGTCTTTCATGTCAAAATTCTACTCTAGATCATTCTTCAATTCTTGGATTGATAAAATCTTGCTACATGTAAGAATTAGACCATCCACATAAAAGAAAACTTCAAGGACATCATCTCGAAATAAATGAACATACAGATTTGGATGAGATTGACATCATCTAAAACCACTCTTCAATAAATGAGTACCAATTTTTTCATACCAAGCCCTCGGTGTTTTTTTAAGACCATACAAGGACTTGTGAAAGTTGCATACCAAACTTGAAGTGTCAGAAATGATGAAACCATATGGTTGTTGCATATAATTTTTTTCACAAAGATCACCATTTGAGAAGGAACTCTTGACATCCATTTGGTGAATTTTGTTAGAATATGATGGATGTGCTCATTTTACCATAGACAATATCTCTATTGTCACCCAACCATAGGCCAAAGCCACCTTCCAAGCACCTTAACCTTGACAGAGAATCACTCCAGAAGCAAACCTAGGCTAGATAGCCAAACAAAGGGTGGCGCACCTTTCTCCAAGGATAACGCACCAAACAAGAGCTGATCAAATAGTCCAAACCATAACCAAGAGATAGTCCAAGCTAAAGTGTAATCTGCTAGCTGCAACGACAACTCTCCTCCAGACTTGTGCACAAAACTGGCTAACTGCAGTGCGCACAAGTGAGCTCTGCAGTTCTGAGAATGCCTGCCATAATGAAGACCGACCTCCTATATTTATACTAATTTTGGCTAACTGTCTGGGTTGACTTCTCATTATGGGTACCTATTTACTCAGTATATATTATTTCTTCTGGTTGACTTCTTCTCTTGGAGGCTAATAACCTAATACAAATTATCCTCTTGAGCCGACTTGTTTTCTAGGGTTATTAGCCAACTCATTATGGTTTCTTCTTGCTTCCCAGAATATTCTATTCTTGTTAGATTTACACGTGGAGATAAATACCTCCCGCAGCTACCACAATATCAACACTCAGCTAGGGAAGTATTGAAGACAATGGTCTTGAGCACAAACATACCATTGAATCAGTAGCATCATCATAGTCGTATAGACTATCTCAAGATTAGATCATGATCACCATCATCATTATCAATATCATCAACTGCATCATCTCTCGAATACTCCATCTGAGTAATCAAACATGGTGTTGGATAAGTCACTCACTCCATAGAGTGACATAAGAACCATTCTTCTAATCCGGACACATGTCCTAGAAGAATAAATGTCTTGAATCATTTTCCGTCTGGGAAATCTCTGTCCATTGATCATCCATCTAGCTGATAATCATTTCCAACACTGCTGATAGTCTTCAAGGCAATCAGAACAACATCATTCAATAGAACACAACTATGTCTATCCATAGTAGTACACAACTACGATCCAGTGGTACACTACTACACCAAGTAGCACACATGTACTTGATCAGTGACGTATAGTCACAAACAATGGAACACATCCAACATAGTAGTATACATCTACTGTCAAGAGACATACAGTCTTCATAACAATCATCTGATATCAACCTGCACAGAAACAATGTTATGATATAAATTGAATCATCTGGGCCATTCTTCCACTCACATCTGTGAGATTTGGAAGAGCATCTACACTCAGAAGGTCAAACATCAATGATGAGCTATCTGGACTATTCTTCTCAAGCAAGGAAGAATAACTGTCCTGATTTCTGAGCCTGGACCATTCCCCACCCTGGGCCATTCCTCTGGCACTAAACAAAGTGCAACCTTGAGAGAATGAGTCTACCTTAGGGAATGCCCGTCCCTGATTGCTAAACTTGGACCATTCCCCACCCTGGGCCATTCCTTCGGCACTAAACAAAGTGCAACCTGGAGAGAATGAATCTGCCCTAAGGAATGACTGTCCGGACCATTTCCTAAGGAAATGACTGTCCTGCACCAACCTCCAAAACAAACCATTCTTCGAAACTGCTCACAACTGTGATCTTTGAAAGAATGATTGTCCGACGAGGTAGACCCGTCTTCTTGAGTAACCCTCAAGAAGAGAGACTGTCCTAGACCATTCCCCATGTTAACCACAATGGGAAATCATTGTCTATGGTACATCAACAATCCATCGAACCATTTTCATTACAAAAATGACCGTTCGATCTGGACCATTTTCTGAACTGGAAAATGTCTGTCCGTCAGAAATCTCAAACCACTTCCCGAATTGGAAAGGAACTGCTCATCCTGGACCATTTTTCAAACTGAAAAATGATTGTCCGTAAATCAATAACACATCAGTGCTCCCTCCCAACCTGGGAGTCATTTCTTCCTTTTTCAATAGGGAGTTCGTCTCCACGAGCTCCAGCTTGAGTACGCAAACTCTTTCATCTTGGATAGAGGTTTTACCAAAATGTTTGCTTATCTGCTCATCTGTGGAGATATATATATTGGAGAACCACTTCTCTTTTTTGGACTTCATCATGGAGAACATAATGTTTGATCTCAAAGTACTTTGGTCCTTCTAGAACACGGGTTTTCTCTGAAGGCTTCATATAGCTCTGATCAATATAGTGTGTCATTATTGGATTCATCTTTTGTTCCCCATTAGCTCATAACATCGTGGCAAGGATAAAACTGGAACATATCCATGTGGCACTTCTTCTTGTTGATATTATGGAAGCTTTGGGAGGTATCAACCTCCATTGTGACCTTTGACAAGATTAGAATATTCTGGAAGAAAGAAAAAGAAGTGAACGTAACCCTAGAAGATATGTCGGCTGAGAGAGATAATTAATATGAATTAATTAGTACCCAGAATGAGAAGTCGGCCCAGACAGTCTTCCAGGATTAGTATAAATACAGGGTGCCAGTCTTCATTTGACGCACACTTCTCAGAATTGCAGAAAGACACTTGTGCACACTGCAGTTTGGCAGTCTTGTGCACAAGTTCTGGAGAAAGTGTTGCCGCCAGTTCTGAAGCCTATTGCTTCTATCTTTTGGGTTGGACTCTCTAATTAGCTTTGGTTACTTCTTGCTTGGTGCATTAGCCTTGCTTGGCTATTGGATTGCTACCAGGATTCTTCTCTCTATGAAGGTCAAGGTGCTTGGAGGGTGGCTTCGGCCTATGGTTGGGTGACAATAGTGATATTGTCGATGGTAAAACGAGCACATTCTAACAGGTTATGGGCCCACACCTCCTTCATTCAGTCTAACCGTTGGAAGGAAGCATAGCCATTAGGATACTAATCTCTCTAAATAAATGTCGCTAGGGTTACTAGCAGGAGCAACTTCCAAGACACTACCGCTAGAGTTACTAGCAGGAGCAGTTGCAGAAACCCTAAAACCTCGATCTAGCACCTTGTGATGGAACATCTCGTTCAAGAAGAAGGTATTCAAGTGTGCCTTATTCCAACGCATCTCTTGGCACACTCAGAAGGCAAAAACATCAAAGTTGAAGTTTTCGATCAAGGCATGACCAGTCACCAGTCAACCGAAGTCATAAGTGAAAAGACTATTCATCTACACTTCTCAACACTCACAAGAACGATTGAAGATGACATGTGGATAATTGATGGTGGAGCTTATGGGCATATGACGGGAGATCAAGCCATCCTCTCAAATCTAAATGAGAAGAAGACATCGTACTAGGTAGAGCTTGGAGACAAAAGCACTTACCCAGTTGAAGGATTTGGACAAGCCTCCGTCAAGTTGAAAACATGTAACAATGTTCATTTGAGCAACGTCTTATATTTACCTGGTTTAGAAAAGAATCTTGTATCCATATCTTGCCTAGAAGATAGAGGAAACATAATAGCTTTCGTAGATGGAAAATTGTTATCTTGGCATAAGGACTCCAGCATAGAGAAAGCTAGGGTTATTGGAACCCGTGAAGAAAATCAAGACCTTAAGAACAGATAATGGAGGAGAATACACATGAAATGAATTCGTTGTATTATGCAAATCAATAGGGATTAGGATGGAGCTGACTGTTCCTTATAATCCTCAACAAAATGGTGTAGCAGAAAGGAAGAATAGATCTATTGAAGAAACCGTGAAAGCAATACTAAACGATCAAGGTTTATCCATGTTCTTATGGGGAGAAGCAACCATGACAACAATATATGTTCAGAACAAAAGTCCTCACTGCATATTGAAAGATATGACTCAAGAAGAAGCCTTTTCAGGTAAGAAACCTAATGTGGAAAACCTAAGAATCTTTGGATGTCCTGTTTACTCTCACATTCCCAAGGACAAAAGAAATAAATTAGAACCCTCAGGAAAGAAGGGCATATTCGTGGGATATAGTGAATCATCCAAAGATTATAGAATCTATATTCCTGAACAACATAATATTGAAGTCAGCAGAGACATGACCTTTAATGAAAGATTGGCTTTCAAGAAATCCATAGAAGAAACTATAGAAGAAGAAGAGTATGAAGATCCTATTGAAGAAAGCACAGAAAACCAGAATGACGAAAAGGAACAACTTGATCATCCGATGCAACCATGTGAGGCCATTGATTCAGACACCGTACCTAAGACCAAGAAACGACAAGATTGGCTTGAAGCTACCTTACAAGAAGCATAAGGACTCAAGGCCCCAGATGGGACCTCTAGAAAATGTAAGAAGCCAAAACTATTCTCAAGCTATGCAACATGTATGACAAAGCTTCTAGATGAAGAACCTACCACGTTTGAAGAGACAGTTCAGAAGAAATAGTGGAAAGAAGCTATGACGGAAGAACACCAATCCATCATGAAAAATGATGTATGGGAAATTGTGCCTAGACCTAAGGAAAAAACAGTAGTAACTTCAAAATGGGTATATAAGATCAAACATGCAACAAATGGAAGCGTGGATAAAATAAGGCAAGGTTAGTAGCTAGAGGGTTCTCCCAGAAGGAGGGAGAAGACTATAACGAAACATTTGCTCTGGTTGCTAGATATACTTCCATTAGAGCTATCATATCTCTTGTCACTTCCATGGGATGGAGTTTACATCAGATGGATGTAAAGACAACTTTCCTCAATGGAGCAATCGAAGAAGAAGTATATATTGAAAAACCTCAAGGGTTTGAAGTACATTCCAGAGACACTCATGTTTGCAGACTACAGAAATATTTATATGGACTCAAGCAAGCTCCAAGAGCTTGGTGTGCCATAATAGACAACTATCTAATGAGACTTGGTTTCTCCAAAAGTCATGCAGATCCAAACCTTTACCACAAAGTCGTGAACAATGCGCCTGTGATTCTACTACTATATGTTGATGATCTATTCCTAACAGGTGAAGAGTCTCTCATCATCCAGTGTAAAAATGAATTAGCTTCTGAGTTTGATATGAAAGATCTTGGTCTCATGCATTATTACTTGGGACTAGAAGTATGGCAGAAGCATGGTGAAGTATTCCTTGGACAAGGAAAGTATGCAATAAAGATTCTTCAGAAGGTTGGAATGATGGATTGCAAATCCATGGACACTCCTATGACTACAGATATAAGAAAAATAAGAGATTCAAATTCTGATCTAGTAGATCCATCACTATATCGGCAGTTGATTGGGTCATTGATGTATTTGGTAAATACTCAACCAGACATTTTCTTTGCCGTGAACACACAAAGACAATTCCAGGTGGAACCTAGACATGAGCATTGGACAACTGCAAAGCATGTTCTAAGATATATTTGTGGAACACTAAACTATGGCTTAAGTTATACCGCATCCAATGATATACAACTTCATGGATTTACAGATTCAGATTGGGCAGGAAGTGCAGGAGATAGAAAGAGTACTTCAGAGATGTGTTTCAGCATGGGCCCCGCTATGATATCTTGGGGTAGCAGGAAACATAAGTCTATCGCACTCATCACAACAGAAGAAGGATATATCACAACATGTGAGGCATGCACATAAGCAATATGGTTGAGAAAGCTAATCTTCGATTTATTTGATCAGGTTCTAGATTCGACCATAATACAATGTGACAATCATAGTTGTATAAGGCTATTAGAATACCTAGTGTTTCATGAATGGTCAAAACATATTGAAATCAAATAATACTTTATTCAAGATAAAGTCCAGGAAGGAGAAGTAAAGCTCCAGTATATCCCCACATATGAGTAGACAACAAATATCTTGACAAAGCCTCTGTCTAGAATAAAGTTTGCATATTTCCGAGACAAATTGGGGATCGTGGAAATAACTCCCTTAGTTGAAAGGGAAGAAATGACTCTCCAAGTTGGGAGGGAGCACTGGCATTTTATTGAATTGAGGACAATCATTTTCAAGTTTGAAAAATGGTCCAGCTTGGGTAGTTCCTTTCCAGATTCGGAAAGTGGTTTGAGATTTCTGACGGACATGCATTTTCCAGTTTAGAAAATGGTCCAGATCGAACGGTCATTTTCGTAATGAAAATGGTTCGATGGATTGCTGATGTACCATAGACAACGATTTCCCATTGTGGTTAACATGGGGAATGGTCTAGGGAAGTCTCTCTTCTTGAGGGTTACTCGAGAAGACTGGCCCACCTCGCTGGACAACGATCTCCCATTGTGGCTAACATGGGGAATGGTCCGTTTTGGAGGTTGGTGCATGACAATCATTTCCTTTGGAAATGGTCTAGACAATCATTCCTTAGGGCAGATTCATTCTCTCCAGGTTGCACTTTTTTTAGTGCTGGAGGAATGGCCCAGGGTTGGGAATGGTCCAGGTTCATCAATCAGGGACAGGCATTCCTTAGGGAAGATTCATTCTCTCCAGGTTGCACTTTGTTTAGTGCCGGAGGAATGGCCCAGGGTGGGGAATAGTCCAGGCTCAGAAATCAGGACAGTCATTCTTCCTTGCTTGAGAAGAATAGTCCAGATAACCCATCATTGATTTTCTACTCTGAGGGCAGATGCTCTTTCAGATCTCACAGATGTGAGTGAAAGAATGGCCCAGATGATTCAGTTTATATCATAACAATATTTTCTGTGCAGGTTGATATCAGATGATTGTTATGGAGACTGCATGTCTCTAGACAATAGAGATATGCTAATGTGGTGGATATATTCCACTGTTTGTGACTATGTGTCACGGTTTGAGTAGTTGTGTACTACTATGGATAAACACAATTGTGTTCTATCAGTTGACATTGTACCAGTTGTCATGGAGATTATCCAGTTGGATAATAATTACGGTGCTCGTGATGCTACCAATTGAATGGTCTATTTGTGCTCAAGACCATTATCGATTATACCTCCCTAGTTAGGAGGGAGTGTTGATATTATGGTAGCTTCGAGAGGTATTAACCTCCATTGTGACCTTTGACAAGATTAGAATATTCCAGAAGAAAGAAAAATAAGTGAACATAACCCTAGAAGATATGTCGGCTGAGAGAGATAATTAATATGAATTAATTAGTACCCAGAATGAGAATTCGGCCCAGGCAGTCTGCCGGGATTAGTATAAATACAGGGCGTTAGTCTTCATTTGACACACACTTCTCAGAATTGCAGAAAGGCACTTGTGCGCACTGCAGTTTGGCAGTCTTGTGCGCAAGTTCTGGAGAGTGCTGTCACCAGTTTTGAAGCCTATTGCTTCTATCTTTTGGGTTGGACTCTCTGATCAACTTTGGTTACTTTTTGCTTGGTGCATTATCCTTGCTTGGCTATTGGATTGCTACCAGGATTCTTCTCTCTGTCAAGGTCAAGGTGCTCAGAGGGTGGCTTCAGCCTATGGTTGGGTGACAATAGTGATATTATCGATGGTAAAACGAGCACATTCTAACACTTCTGTCATCATGAGATATTTGTCATGGATTAGCAATCCATCATCCTGATCTTCTGAGTAATCATTCTGATACAATATCTCTGTTATAGAAAGTCTTCACCATGTTTTTGCTGTGCATTGGAGGTTCTCCACCAAGTTGTCTTCTTCCATTTGTATACAAGGGTCTCTTTCTAATATGCCTCAAAGCATACACTCTTTGTTCAATTATTCTGGAGAACAGTCTTTTCATTCATCTAATGTCAATTCCAAACTATGGATATTGTGGACGATATAATGCCTCATGTAGAGATATATTTGGTTTACTGGAACAAGTAATCATCATAGTCTTCTCCCTCCATTTGGGAGAACCTTTAGTTCTGGATCTCACAATGCTTACATTCATAAGTCTTTCATACATTGTTCTTCATCACAACTTTCAATACCTCTGCTTGATTGCTTTCAGTGAGTTCATATCATGCTGGTAATCTTGTGATTCTTGATACAATGGCTGGTTGTTCTGGCTTCTATTTCTTTCTTGGAATCTTCATGTTCTTCCTCATGCTTCTCTTTAGATCTTGGGTCCATGGAGTTTTCTATAGATTCCATGCTCCAAAGATTCTAGCTTCTTCCTTTTATCGTAGGATCATGGATGTGGATGGACAACCAGGGATATTTTAAGACTTCTTTTCGAAGAGGGCTCCTTTTGAAGTCAAACTGAACACATACTTCTTTTTATGGCTGCTACCATGGATATATACTTCATCATCTTCATACCATTAGCTCCCTCCTAAACCTTTCTTCATGTATGAGTGCATGTTTTTATTTTATATAATCAGCTCCCTCCATCTAACATAATCCACGCTTTCGTCTGCATCCTTATTGCCTTCTATAAGGTGTCATAAGTCTTTCTCCAATTTCTTCTTGATTGCTGATTTCGTCTTATCTTGCAGCTGTTACTTATGTAATAACTTCCACATGATTTGTTTGATGTACTTCATTATTTTCATGTGTATTCTCTGACTTGTAGTCACAATGATAGCAATCCTTATCTTGTCATTCTTCCATAGGTATAGTTATTCTTGGAACATATTATCTTCTAAGATATGTATAAAGACTATGCAAACAAGATATGTACAAGAACTATGAACAATATTGTTACCTTGTCTTTAGAGGAAGAAGTCTTCTTTATACTTCTTGGCATTCTTTGAGGGTTCCCTTTCTTCGACAACTGATGCTTCATCTGTTTCCTTCTTTTTCTTTAACTCAGGACAATGATTCTTGGAGTGACCATACTTTTGACAATTGAAGCATTGTATCCTTGACATATATTTCTCTTGATTTGTTTTCTTCCTGGAGCCAAACTTCTTTTTGTTCCTGAAATCCTTGAACCTTGTTGTGAAAGATTGATCATTGTACTTCTTTTGGGGTTTCTCTTTTGCACTGATCCTTGATTCTTCTTGAGCACAACAAGTCCAAAGTTCTTCAAATGTAAGATACTCCTTCCTTGTGTTCATGCTTGCGGCAAATGCATCCCACGTTTTGGGAAGACCATTGAGTACTATGTTTACCAATTCCTTCTCTGAAATGATCTCTTCAATATCTTGTAGTTGATCTCTTAACTGATAGATTCTCACAAAGTATGATGTTATGCTGTCATCATCATTCATCTTCATGTCACAGAGCTCATTCTTCAGACTCATTACTTGTCCAATGTTTCTGACTGAGAAGAGGTTTGTTAGGGCATCGTACATCTTCTTCGATGAGTCAAGATGGGAGATGTAAGGTATCAAGTGGTATTTTATAGAATCCACTATGATACTCATGGCGTTGATGTCACTGTCTTTGAGCTTCTCCATAACTGCAATGTTCTGGGATTCCTTCTCTTTACCTTCTTCAAATTCTGGTTCCACGATCTTTCCTTTCACGATATCCAACACTTTATTCTTAGCAAGGATGAGGTCAATCCTTGTCTTCCACGCTCTGAAGTTAGAAGCTCCATCTAACTTGTTTTTTGACTTCATAGACTAAGCCATGGATGCTTTGACTTGGTCAACCCTAGATTTGACCAAAAACTCAAACTTGATGTCTTGGCTTGCTGAGAGTACCAGGAGATGTGCTAAGCTAGGGCGCACTGGTCTATCCGAAAATTAGGTCAATCCCTTCACTTAAGGTGCCTCAACGAGAGGGTTAGAGTTTTTGGAACTGCACCTGCTAGTAACCCTAGCTGTAGTGCTTTGGTGATAGCTCCTGCTAGAAACCCTAGCGGCAGTTATTCAACGAGCTTAATATCCTTATGGCTATGCTCCCTTCCAGTGGTTAGACTGAATGAAGGAGGTGTGGGCTCACAACCTGTTAGAATATGATGGATGTGCTCGTTTTACCATAGACAATATCTCTATTGTCACCTAACCATAGGCCGAAGCCACCCTCCAAGCACCTTAACCTTGACAGAGAATCACTCCGGAAGCAAACCCTAGGCTAGATAGCCAAACAAAGGGTGGCGTACATTTCTCGAAGGATAGCACACCAAACAAGATCTGATCAGATAGTCCAAACCATAACCAAGAGATAGTCCAAGACAAAGCGTAATCTGCTAGTTGCAGTAGATGCAACGACAACTCTCCTCCATAATTGTGTAAAAAACTGGCTAATTGCAGTGCGCACAAGTGAGCTCTGTAGTTCTGAGAATGCCTGCTAGAATGAAGACTAGCCTCCTATATTTATACTAATTCTGGCTAATTGCCTGGGCCGACTTCTCATTGTGGGTAACTATTTACTCAGTATATATTATTTCTTCTGGCCAACTTCTTCTCCTGGAGGCTAATAACCTAATACAAATTATCCTCTTGAGCTGACTTGTCTTCTAGGGTTATTAGCCAACTCATTAGGGTTTCTTCTTCCTTCTCGGAATATTCTATTCTCGTTAGGTTTAGACATGGAGGTAAATACCTCCTATAGCTACGACAATAAGAATTAGACCATCCACATAAAAAAAACTCTAAGGACATCATATCGAAATAAATGAACATACATATTTGGATGAGATTGACATCACTTAAAACCACTCTTCAATAAATGAGTACCAATTTTTTCATACCAAGCCCTCAATGCTTATTTAAGACCATACAAGGACTTGTGCAAGTTTCATACCAAACTTGAAGTGTTAGAAATGATGAAACCATATGGTTGTTGCATATAAAGTTTTTCACAAAGATCACCATTTGAGAAGGAACTCTTGACATTCATTTGGTGAATTTTCCATTAAGAAGATGTAGAAAGAGAAATAATTGTTCTTAAGGTGTTTATTTAAGCAATTGAATCAAAGGTTTCAGTGAAATCAATACCTTCGTTTTGTAGAAATCCTTTTGATACTAAACTAGCCTTATGATTTTCAACCTGTCCAATTGTAGTGAATTTTGTCTTATAGACCCATTTACATCCAATAAGATTTTTCTTGGGAGAAAGATGAACTAAATCCCAAGTGTGATTCTTATTCAAATACAGTGTATCATCCAATATATTCAAAATTTTCTCTTAATCACACACTGAATGATATACTCAACTAGATGATACACTGGATTGTGTTTAACACTTCTTCCATAAGAGAAAATTTTGATCTAGTTCTACGAGTGTCAAATGGAATACCAACATCAGAACCTGTAGATTCAAGTGTTTTCTGTGCCCAAATAGGAAGATAGTTGGTAGTATGATGAACAACACTAGCATCTTTAGAAGATTCAGGTGGATCACCATAATCAACATTAACAACATAATCTAGTACTTCTACATCACTTGAAGAAGTGATTATAGACATAAGATCAACTGAGCTAATATTTGGTCTTCTTCCACTCCACTTTTCTTCAGGAGTAACTTGCAAAAGTTCTTTAATAGGAACTCTATTCTAAATGTAATTTGCACAACAAATTGCTTCAGCCCAAAATCATTTTTTGATAGCCATTTCAACTAAAGTTCTGCAATTCCATTCTATTGAGGTGTGCAAGGAACAATCCTTTGATGTTTAATGCCATTCTTTGATAAATACGATGAAAATTCATTTTTAGTGTACTCCCCCACTTTATCAGTACAAAGAGTCTTAATACATTTTTTGGATTGTTTTTCAATTATGACTTCAAATTCTTGAAATACAACAAATGCTTCACATTTATGTTGCAAGAAATATACCCAAGTTTTCCTACTGCAATCATCAATGAAAGTGATGAAGTAGAGAGCACTTGATAAAGAGGGAGTCTCAAGAGGACCACATATGCACTGTGAACCAACTGTAATTGTTCTTGGGTGTGCCAAGTTTTATCCAATTCAAAATTTTCCCTGTGATGCTTGCTGATGACACAACCTTCACAAACACCCTTAGTGGAGGAAATTGGAGGTAAGACATGTACCATATTAGACAATGGATGAATTTTACTAAATTTCAAGTGAGTTAATCTTTCATGCAATAGCTTGTTTTGTTCATTAGCTTGTGCAACCTAAGAAAAACAAGATTGTTTGTTGGATGCGGTGAAACTAGTAAACTTAAACAAGCCAACATCATGATCAATAGGGCTAGATGAAACAATTTTGGACCCATTATTTTAATATATTTTAAGACATATATATTAGGCCAACCTTCAAATATATACCATTTTAAACAAGCATGATAAACATAAAGTAAATTGATGGACATGCCTTCAATATGAAACACATCTTCTAGTACACCATTAGGAACATCAACATTGCTAGACCTAAATATTGAAAGATTATTTCTAGTAAACCTTGATAGATATAAGTGATAATAAACCATAAAACTTAAAAAATAAACCTTTGAACATTCAAGATACCAAAATATTCACCATGAACAACAAATAATAGAGATAAAAGAACCTTTAAGGTAAGATAACACCATCAAATACTTCTTATGGAAGGAATTACTCCACAAGCCATACTTGCTACAAGACAATACATCCATCTTACCTCCAATACAATGATACTTATGTATATTTATACGTTCTCATGAGTATTTCTAGGGTCTCTACGAACTATCCCTTATTGTTATATTATTTTCTTTTAATTATATAGTGGACATATTTCATTATTATGACCACATTACATTCATTATCCCCTTGGTTACCTCCTTAGGTATTCCATATTATCCTCATTGGGTATATTAGATTACTCCATATTATTCTCCCTAAATGCTGCCATCATTTTTTTCTGTCAATAATATGCAAAGAGAAAAAAAAATCTCCCACTCCATGTTAATGTTCATGCCATTATTATAGTTCTTTGCATTTCAATAGATAAGAGCAACATAAGAACAAGATCACTGAGAAATACACATTCACAAGAGACACACCATTTATCCTGGGAAACCTTCTAGGGGAAGAAAACCCAACAAAAACTTCCTTATCATAAATTGCCAATACAATGTCAAGAGATAACTCAAACCAATACAGAAAGTCCTCTCCAAAAGATGCACCACTCTTCTCCCTCTCTCCAACTGGTAAGTCGTAACTTGCCTCTTAAGAATGAACAAGTGTGTTGTGTGTTAAAGTGAGGTGCTAGCCTCTCTATATATACAAGTTTGGCACGTGTGAAGGGTCTTCATTAGCAGGTCCGACCTCTCACTATGGGTGGGTAAACCCACCTTTATTATATTTCTAGGTCTCAATAATAATTGCTGAGGTGGACTTCTTATTCTGCCTATTACAATTGTTTGTTGACCAGTCCGCAAAAGGGGATTTGGTCCTTATACAATTACCGACATGATTAATCCACAATGGGGATTAATCGTATAAATAATATATCAATAATAATAAGAATACTCTTTGTGGTTACATTATTTCAACACTCCCCCTTAACAAGAAGGGTATTCTTCAACAACATCAGGCGAGAGAGGTTTGCATCATCAGTGGCATCAGGAGGACAGTATCGTCAATATCATCTTGGAACATTGGCTGGCATATTTACGAGTCATTGGAAGTTTTCTTCATCGACAGTATCGTCATTCTAGAAAGAATTCCATCATCATCTGCATCAATATGTATCAGTAAAAAAATGATACCTCATCATAGCACTAGGCTAGCACATCACAGTACTACACTGGCTCAATGTCACAGTTGTTAAGCTGGTAGCTTAGTGTCAGTCACATCTTGCTTTACGTCTAACAACTAGGTCATAAGCAAGGAATCATCTTTCTTTATGTCTAACAACTAGGTCAGAAGAAAGGAACACATCATCATCTTTCTTTACGTCTAACAACGAGGTCAGAAGCAAGGAATCATCTTGCTTTACGTCTAACAACTAGGTCAGAAGCAAGGAACACATCA